>SJXQ01005761.1:0-84347 GCA_006408695.1 Aepyceros melampus
TACAGCTATTTGTTAGGCCTCCTCAGACAGCCATTTTGCTTTTTTACATTTCTTTTTCTTAGGGATGGTCTTATAAGATGGTAAATTTTATGTGCTTTTTAACAGCAATTAAAATTTGTTTTGAATATACAAGGAAAGCCAAACAAAATAAACTCAAAACATCCCACAGATTTAAAAAAATCATTTTATCATTTACTAAATCCTTATATGCATTTGGGCTTATTTCTATTCTGTTCCCACTATCTACTCTACTCTGCATCCAATTCTGCCTTTTTAACTGTTTTCCAGAGACAACAGTTTTTCATTATTGCAGCTTTATAACACATTAGTTAGTACTAAGGCTAGAGTACTACTCATTTCCCTGCTTATCTAGAATTTTCTTGGCATTCTCTTTTTATTATGCCACATATACTCTGGAGTAAACTTCTCTTGGTATTTTAATTAGATCACATGGAATTTACAAATTAACATCAGATTCTTCTGTTTCTATGATACTAATTCTTATCGAAGAGTATGACATGCTATTATATTCATTTGTTTTCTTTTGAGTTCTTTAGTAATGTCTTTACATTTTCTTCATATATATTATACATGTCTCATTAATTTCATCCCTGGCTATGTTTTGAATTTGGGGATGTGATTGTAAACAGAAAGCATTCTTCTACCATACTTTTATATGTATGGCTATTCACTTTGTATATTAATTTTTCACCAGACCGCTTACTGAATTATACTGTTTGTAGAATTTTGTCAGCTGACTCTCTGTGTTTTGTGCGTAAGTAACATATCAACTGCAAATATTTCTTACTCACATTAGCTTCTGTTAGTGGGGATAAGGTAGGCTATGCTGCATCGCTGAACATCCCCACATTCTTAGAGGTTTAGCCAACCAAAGTCTTTTTCTGGCCCAGCCAAAGTCTGCTGGGCGTCCAGGTGATTCTCCAGGACAGCGGTACCCCCTGTGTGGCTCAGCACCCCAAGTGCTATGACCCCATAGCGCTTTGACACTAGCACTTGTTTCCATGGATACCATGCAGAAGAGAGAGACAAAGAGGGGGCTATTGGCAGTTAAACCCAGTAGGCCTGTGTATCACTTCTGCTTACGAATCATTGTTCAAAGCCAAGTGAAACATACTCATCCAAGGGGCAAGGAAGGTTAATCCTCTTATGTCCCAGGAAGTAGAGGCGATCTGAATACAATGTGCCTTCTCCCTTAATTCCCTGGACCCAGTTAGCAAATAGTTTTTCCAGTGGCCCCCAGCAGAATTAGCTCTTTGGTTTATTTATCACCCTGAAAGTTAAAAAACGTACATGTGAATAATTCAAAACATCATTTTAAATCTTGCTAAAAGGAAACATTATTGAAGCCCAGTTCTCAAACATATTTTAGGAATGATTCCAAGCCCATGTCCCCTTCTCCGTGTAAGGTCCCATGTATCAGTTTATCAGTGTTTCCTGCATGAGGCTATGCCACATTCTAATCTGATCCACTGTAGGGTTTATCCCTCCAAGGTTTCCTTGCATGGTTTATCCCTTTAATTCTAGATTAACTCTGTACCTCTGTGAGGAGGAGAGAGATTTTCTTCTTTAAAGCACTGTGTTATATAACATCTTTTTATTTTTTAAGGTATGTGTAGAAGGGGAGTGAACTTATGTATATAAATATACATATCTTTGCCTTCTCCATCTGCTGGCCTCAAAAGCCACTACATCAAAAGTAAACGTATTCAAGTTGTCTCTAATGAGCAAAATAAAAAATGTTGGCATCGAGAGGAGCAATACTACATACCTATGGAAAGATTTTTAGATTGTCATCAAAGTCTATCTCAAAACAAGGTAATTACTTGATTAGTAAACACATACCACCCTGTGACCAGCAAATCCTTCCTACTGGTTGAAATGGTGACTAGGATAACATAATTTCTAATAATTCATGTCTTTTAAAAGGTCTGTTATGTTTTTGGAAAAACTTTCCTTCTTCCCCAAACCCATTTGAGTCCATCTAAACAGAAGTATATTGTGACAAATGAGCTAAAGAAAAGATTATTGAGCAGAAATCTTTTTCACATAAGAAATATAAAAGAACCTAAAGGAATGAATTTGTAATGCTCCCAAAGTATCATCTTAACGGCCAATTAGTCAACTGGTTGAAATGGTGACTAGGATAACATAATTTCTAATAATTCATGTCTTTTAAAAGGTCTGTTATGTTTTTGGAAAAACTTTCCTTCTTCCCCAAACCCATTTGAGTCCATCTAAACAGAAGTATATTGTGACAAATGAGCTAAAGAAAAGATTATTGAGCAGAAATCTTTTTCACATAAGAAATATAAAAGAACCTAAAGGAATGAATTTGTAATGCTCCCAAAGTATCATCTTAACGGCCAATTAGTCAGAGTTTTTTATTTGAATTATTCCCTTCTGATCAATAATATATACATAAGAAAATATCTGTTTTTAAAAATTCTCTGCATGATCAACACAACATGTAATTGCTACTTCACTTGACTTACATTGTAACAGAGCTAGTATTTGGCTTTTCAACCTGCGATAAATACTTTCCTCTCTCTTCTCTTCTGATTGTGCCATAATTAACACCAGGGAAGCACACGTTTAACTGTATATGACAGATATTTATTTAAAATACCTTCTGGTGCATATATTAACATTTTTCTTTCTACTTTTTAAAGTAGCCTTGAGTTCAGCAATAAAATCAGATTACATTTCTGTTATGTTAATAGCCCCATGCTAGCACAGAATATATCAGTTCAGAGGAAGTCAGTGAGCTATGTTACAATAATTGTGTTTACTGCACTGGACAATTTAAATAGAAAAAAAATCCTCTGGAAACGTGGCATCCTCACTCTCTCCTGCCATCATGAAGCACGAACATCAAACCCTAGCAGTAATCTGTTAGATACATGCCCAATAGTCAGTTTCCTTCTTCTTTTTGAGAAAATGGAAATCTCTATTTTTGAGTCTTTACCCTAATATCATGGGGTGAATAATTTAAGTAAGTCTACTCTCAAAAAGACATTCTATGTGAAGATAATCTGTAAGAGAAATCCTGAAGGTGCCTGCTTCACCAAATTCCAAAAGCCTAGACTAACGAGACATTTGCATGTGGGCAATGAAATTACCAGGATAAAGAGAAATAAGGCTATTTTCATATTAGTATATAAGTTTGGAAATGTATTTTCTCTCAGAGGTTATATAGGCGAAATGCATAAATAAAATCTACAAATCAAAACATGTTTCCAGATAGGAAGTGTGTCAGATATCATGATAATTGTGTAGATGAGCTCCTCTGGGACTCAGAGGTGTCCAATAGTCAACTCGTAGGCAGTTGCACTTGCATTACATCCCAGTGTCCTGGCCCACTTAATCTTAACTCCTAGTAAGTTATTGAAGGAAAGCTATGAATGTTGAAGTACAGTCTGCATCCTATAGAGATTTATGATGTTCCTTCAAAACATAATTTCCCAGAATCCCAGGCACAGAGGCATTCAGATGAAGACTGTGTATTTATCCAGTGAGGACTGGACTGGAAATCCCATCCGAGCAGCACAGTTTCCCCAGCACGGTACTATCCACCTTAGCACCCCAGAAAGGATACATTCTGTAGCCATCAGAGTCGGGCTTATGTGTTTCTCAGAGCAGGACGAGGCATTCTACATGCGCCCTGGCTGTGCTAACTGGTGGTCAGAGAAGAACCTGGTAGCCATCACACCTAAATCAAAGAACATATCGCTTTCAGAACCCTGATATTTTATCACGTCTTTGTGCAAAATGCCCAGTGAAAGTAACTGGTAAAACTATCCTATTACTCAGTGGCCATGTGATCACAAATTTTATCTGAGACATTCTGAATTCACCTTTCAGTTGAACAACTGAATTGAATCAAGATGATTTGAACTTGTCGTGGATTCTCTGCTCTGCACAAATTAACCTGAATAGACCCTCCCTGGTCCTTCTTGGTCTTTTGCATCAGAAGTCTCTTTGTTGCAGCCCCATTAAATTCCATGGCCTGAATTGGGTTTAAGTAGAATTTCAAAGCATCCTATTTATAAGGTTTCATAATACTTAGAAATTGTACTTATTTTAGAAGAAAAGAAAAATCATAAGCTTCTTATGTATGGCTTCCCCTTTATCCAATTGATAAATAGTTCATCATACACAAAATCTTGAGAAATAACCAGTTTCTCAAGTTTAATCAAGAGCACAATATGGATAAAATGGAGTACCTTTAAATATTGTAAGCAAAGTTGCCAGTGACTTTCTGGCACACACACAGAGTAAGACACCACCAGCATGCCGCTTTCTTTTGTTTATATAACTTAATGTAAGCATATGATATCATTGACACCAGATTACTAAAGGGCCCAGCATTCTATAAATCCATAGATCCCTGGATCATCTTGGCTTCTGTGTCTGAAGTTCTCCTTTAAGAATCCTCTACTCCAAGCCTATAATCTGACCACCAAAGGCTTCATTCATTAGCAAAATCCTACATAAATCTATTTTTCACTGATCCATCTGTCTATGCATTTATAAATGAGGGGAAATTATCATATTGTGGTGTAATAAGAGTTTGGGAGTGTGAAGTATTCTGTGCAGTATCTACTGGAAGGTCATGCATATCATGAATAAGATTAGCTCCAGATACTCTGAGTCATTAATGGAAAAGAAACATTTTACTGAAATGCCTATCTTGGCATGAGTGGTCACCGCATCCACCTCAATTTGAAGGGCGCCCAATACTGTTATCTAAGAAGGCAATGGCACCCCACTCCAGTATTCTTGCCTGGAAAATCCCATGGATGGAGGAACCTGGCAGGCTACAGTCCATGAGGTCGCTAAGACTCGGACACAACTGAGCAACTTCACTTTCACTTTTCACTTTCATGCATTGGAACCCACTCCAGTGTTCTCGCCTGGAGAATCCCAGAGATGGGGGAGTCTGGTGGGCTGCTGTCTATGGTGTCGCACAGAGTTGGACACGACTGAAGCGACTTAGCAGCAGCAGTAGCAGGAATACTGTTATGACACATAACGTTCTGAAAGTTAAGTACTCACTAACGAAGTTGCTACTAGGAGTGTGTGATGAAGAACACAGGTGTCTAATTACATCATCTGCCCCAGGGTAAGTCAAGACCTACTGGCAAAGGAGCAATTCTCCACTCTTTCTGGAGCAAATGGTTTCTCCAAAAGCAGAACTTTCCTCAAAACCATGAAGAGTTGGTTTCTATGTAAATTGAAGTCAAATGCCACTATCTTCTTAAACTTTTCAACCTCACCCTGACTAGCAAAGTAGAAATCCCAGTATGAAACTCAACAAATATGGAATTTTGCTATTCCCACAATTAGGGAGACCCTGAACTCACTTCCCAAGTGGTAAAGAATATGTTTGCCAATGCAGGAGACACAGGAAATGCTGGTTCGATCCCTGGGGAGGAAGATCCCCTGGAGGAGGAAATGACAACCCACTCCATATTCTTGCCTGGGAAATCCCATGAACATAGGAGCCTGGCAGGCTACAGTCTATGGGGGCACAAAGAGTTGGACAAGACTGAATGACTAAGTATGCATGAACAGTTGAGACCCTGTTTTTTCACCTCCAGAGCCTGAATTGTCACATACATATAAAAAAAATCCAAAAGAATAGCTTTAATATCCAGCCCTGGCTACCATCTTTTGAACATAAGAAAACAAACCAAGACATACCCTAGAAAAATGTTCAATTGTGCGATTAAAATGGACATTGTGAAATTCTTTCTAAGTAATTGAATACCCTAAGTGTCTTGAATATTCTTACTAGCTAGTGATACCATCAGCTTGTGGCATATGGTCCTGTTAATTATGACAAAAAAGTATTTTCCAATCTGGACTATATCACAAATTGCTATATATCTCTTGAGAGCTCCCTCTTTGGATATTGAAATGATAGTTGCAATTTACAGGGCTTCTGCCTTTTTGCAAACATTTGTATTTTTTAATTAAACGTTCAGTCACTCAGTCATGTCCGAATCTTTGTGACCCCGTGGACTGCAGCACACCAAGCTTCCCTGTCCATCACTATCTCCTGGAGTTTGCTCAAACTCTTGCCCATTGAGTCAATGATGCCATCCAACCATGTTGTCCTCTGTCATCCCCTTCTCCTCCTGCCCTCAATTTCCCCAGCATCAGGGTCTTTTCAGTGAGTCAGCTCTTTACATCAAGTGGCCAAAGTATTAGAGCTTCAGCTTGAGCACCAGTCCTTCCAGTGAATATTCAGGACTGATTTCCTTTAGGATGGACTAGTTGGATCTCCTTGCAGTCCAAGGGACTCTCAAGAGTCTTCTCCAACACCACAGTTTAAAAGCATCAATTCTTCTGTACTCAGCTTTCTTTATAGTCCAACTCTCACATCCATACCTGATTACTGTAAAAACCATAGCCTTGACTAGATGGACCTTTGTTGACAAAGTAATGTCTCTGCTTTTTAATATGTGGTCTAGGTTGGTCATAGCTTTTCTTCCAAGGAGCAAACACCTTTTAATTTCATGGCTGCAGTCAACATCTGCAGTGATTTTGGAGCCCCCCAAAATAAAATCTGACACTGTTTCCACTGTTTTCCCATCTATTTGCCATGAAATGATGCGACCAGATGCCTTGATCTTAGTTTTCAGAATGTTGAGCTTTAAGCCAACTTTTTCACTCTCCTCTTTCACTTTCATCAAGAGGCTCTTTAGTTCTTCTTCACTTTCTGCCATAAGGGCGGTGTCATCTGCATATCTGAAGTTGTTGATATTTCTCCTGGGAATCTTAATTCCATTTTGTGCTTCCTCCAGCCTGGCATTTTGCATGATGTACTATGCATGTAAATTAAATAAGCAAGGTGACAACATACAGCCTTGATGCACTCCTTTCCCAATTTTGAACCAGTCTGTTGTTCCATATCTGGTTCTAACTGTTGCTTCTTGAACTGCATACAGGTTTCTCAGGAAGCAGGTAAACTGAAAAACATGTATGGACTTTTATAAATGTCAGAGGAGATATCTATTTTCACAGAGTATTGATGCAAATAGTGAGTTCACTCTTTTTTATATTTCTCATTTCCACTTTGACCTTGTTCAAAATTTAAGTAGCAAAAATCTTTAGAATAGACGGATCTTAATTGCCCTGGTGGTGTTGTTGTTTAGTTGCTAAGTCATGTTCACCACTGTTGGCTGTAGCCGCCAGGCTCCTCTTTTCCCTGGGATTTCCCAGGCAAGAATACTGGAGTGGGTTGCCGTTTCCTTCTCTAGGGGATCTTCCCGACCCTGGATGGAACCTGAGTCTCCTGCTTGGCAGGTAGATTCTTTGCCACTGAACCCCTGTGGATGCCAAGTTCTAGTCCACCAGAAGACGGCTCATCCTCAGAAGAGTCCACACCTTCTGCCTTTGAGCACCTTGTTCTTGCTACCTGTGATGCCTTCTGCCTCCTTTTTGTCTGTTGACCAAAGCTTGCTCACTGTTGAAGGCCCATTTTACATGTCATCTCCTCCAAAAAGCCTTTCCACTCCATTAATTCACTACCCCTCCTTTTGCACTCTTACAGTATTCTTTCCATCCCAGTTTTACACTGTTTTCATTATGCCTTTATTTGTTTTTACTTATGCAATTAGGTGTGTATCTTTCTTTCATAAGAGATTAAACATGCAGAGAAGGGAGACCTTAGCCTATCTTTGTATCTTTGTGTCTCTAGAAATATTTTGACCATATTAGGTGTTTAGTCAATGCTTGGCTAAATTGTTTTTTAATTCTGTGAAGATATTGTTCTTTTTTTATCTATCTGCCTTTTTAAATTCATTTATTTTTAATTGGAAGATAATTGTTTTATAGTATTTTGTTGGTTTCTGTGTTGGTTAATAAATCAACATTAATCAGCCAAAAGTTACACATGTCCCCTCCTTCTTGAGCCTCCTTCCATTCTCCCACCCCATCCCACCCTTCTAGGTTGTCACAGAACACTGGGTTTGAGCTCCATGTGACAAAGAGAAAAACAAATATTATGTATTAACTCATATATATGGAATCTAAAAAGACAGTACCAATGAATCATCTGTCTATATATGTTCATACTGTTGTCCCCTCTGCCCAGGATGCCTTCTCTCAGGTCCTACCTCCTTCTTGACCCAAGTCGCACAGGCCCCTGTAGTAAGTTTTCTGCTTATCACCCTCCCCTGTACCAAATTTACAAGAGACTTGGGCCTCTCCCTGCATTTTTATAGAAATCTCTATCTCCTCACCCATGGCAAGGGTCACATGATGCTGTGATAACCTGTAGTCTGGTGAGTTTCTTAGGTGCAGGAATTATTCTTGTTACTGAATTTCCAAGACCAACTGAGTAGGCACTAATAAATAATTGCAGGATGAATTTGGCAGATAAATCAAAGCATCTTACAATCATTCTTGTGTAATTTTCTAAAAATGAAAGGAAAGAAAGAGAGAAGGAAGGAAGAAAGAAATATGTTTAATTCACTTAGCAAGTTGCAAAATCCTTGACTTTATTTTTCCTCTACCGCTGCTATTCAGTACCTAAGTATATTGGCCCAATTACGGCAAAGGAGAGCCCACCTAGAGGTCATCTTCATTTTCTTCCACAGTTTGCTTGCCACCCAGTCCACCTACTTGACTTTGAGGAACAAAGAGATTCCAACTGGCAAGAAGTCAAGTACATGAATATGATAGACCTTCTTTAAGGAAAAAGAAAAGTTTAAGAATCTCCAAACAGAGTAAAAAGTATGTTGTGGAGAACTTGTGGAACATCAATCATAGTCATATCTTACTAGACATTCTGGATAAATATAAAATTTCACCAGCTTCCCATAGTTTGAGCTCATTAACAACACTAATAATATTTTTATCAGGAAGGAAGTGTAGAGTAGTGGGAACAAGTATAAGTTTTGTAAACAGACCAAGGTTTAGATTATATAACTCCACTTCTTAGTGCGACCTTAGACAAGTTATTTAACCTCAGTTTCTTCATCTGTCGAATGGAAATAATATAGTATTTTGTCACACTGTTACTAGGAAGTAAACTTTGATATATATGTGTACACTTTCCACAGTGTCTAGATAATAATATGAAGACATTAATCGGTTCACTTCAGTTCAGTCGTTCAGTTGTGTCCGACTCTTTGCGACCCCATGGACTGCAGCACACCAGGCCTCCCTGTCCATCACCAACTTCCGGGGTTTGCATTAATATTAAGACATCCTTCTCCCCGCTGGTATAAGCTAGAGTTATTAAGACACATTTCTCATTATCTAGGTTTTCTTTCTCATATCCCTCACCTCAACCCCCGTTATCATTTTTAGATAAAAGTGGGCAAAAATAATATCAAAGTTCAGCTGGGTAACCCTAGGTCTGTAAGTCTCCCTCCTGATTCTCCCTTATTCTCCCAAAATATCAAGCCATTTTTCACATGGTTTATTTTAATAAGCTTTCAAACTAGATCATAGACTCATGAGAGGAAGGACCCTGCTTTTATTTCTGCCGTTGAGTGCCTTGTACAGACCAGTAAATGACTGAGCCCTTCATTTGTTTAATAGTCCGCCAAGATCATCCTGGAATACAAAAGAAACCAGGAAGTCAGTAGCTTAGGGACTGAGGAGCAGAAAGGGGCGACTCCCTTTGCCTTAGCAGCAAGGTGGTCCTTCTGTTTATTATCTCAGCCAAATGTTTCTCCCTTTCACACAGTGATTGGCTGTCTCTTGTCACTATAGCCATAGCGTGAAAGGAGCTTCCGACAGGTCACACCAACCATCCTACTCAGACTCATTTTTCCTGCAAAGCCCCAACGCCAACCTGAGATGACCTCACAATTCACTTTAACCACCAGACAGAGTGGGGCAGGGTCGCCTGCCTTAACTCATGATATCACAGCCTGACTGAGGATGTCTTTCTGGCAAGGAGCAATAGGAAAACTGAAACAACTAGGGAGAGAAACTGTTTATTGAAATGCAAATGAATCCTTTGTGCCTGTACTTTGGCTCCTTTGAAAAGGAAAATCTGTTAGAAGATAACAGTATTGCCCCCCTTCCCCCACCTGCTTATCTCTACAAAGTTTTAGGGCAGGAATACTATGAAAACACAGACGCATTTTGGAGAGGAAATACAGATTTTTTAAATGCATGCTTTCTTTAAAAATAGCAAATGGAAGAATAAAAGGTCCCAGGAGAGTAAATTAAGGTTGGCTCAAAATCATTCATTTTCCCCAACGGGCCTGCGGGCAAGCAGGAGTGCCGGAGGAGCCCTCCCCACTCTGGTTCCTCAGGAAGCCAGTGGCCAGGGTGCACCATGTGGTCCCCAGACAGGCGGGGCATCAGACCCCAGCGCTGTCACCGCACAAGAATTGCCTCTCAGCCTGCCTGGCGGCTGCTGGCCTTCTCAAAAAACAAGGGCATTCCTCATCTGCATTGCTGGTAAACAGCGGTTGTTGTGAGAATTGGAGCCAGCACAACCCTTTGAGTTCTGCAGATAAGAAAGTCCTCTTGAAATGTAAAATATTAGAAAATGTTTCAACCATCACAAGGCTACATCCACTGCAGTGCTAAAAAGGGCGAGCAGAGGACATATATGTATTTCAACATCTCACTTGAGCACTTTGCACAGTCAGACTTCTGACAATTACACAATCCTTGTGAATGGAAATTTTTGGAAAATTGGGCCACAGAATTTTAAAATATTTTCCTGGCTTATACCCTGACCCCTTTGTCTAATGCTCTCTTTTATTATTCCTGGATCTTAGGGAACAACATCTAAGTATTGATTCCTGTTGGGTCCCTTATTTTAGAAAAGTGAATGCCAGGAGGGTTTTCTATACCCAAAATTCTCCTGGGCCTGAAATTGAATATCACTATTTTCCTTTTTGTCTTCATGTCGCCTCTGAAAATTCTAAATTGTGTTCATCTTGAGTGGAAATTTCTCCCTTTGCCTTCCAAGTATTCGACACAGTTACACTTTAATGAGTAAACTCATGTAGTCCTTAGTCGGAAATAACCTCTCTCCCTTGTTTTCCAATCGTTGCATGGACATTGTCTTAGCCTGGAGGTAAAAATGCAGGATTATGGACATCCTCCCCTCCCTGCACCCCTCAAGCCCAGGCCTCACTTTGCTTTCTACCAGGTGACAGAAGAGGTTTACCTATGGCTGAAAACACAGCACTGGCAATTTAGGCTTTCTTTACAAAATCATGTCTCCTCTCTACCACCCCATGATAAATAGAATCTGTGCTGCCTGACACCTGTGAACAATGGGTGAAATGGATATTAGAAAAACTCATTTATCTTCTGCTTTATTTCTTGATAGGGGTCCTTGTCACTAGGGCTATTGTGTGACCAGCTCCAGAAAGGGCATCTCATTAGTTTTTCTTATCAAGATAGCAAGGTCCTTTTAAACAGCAAAGCACTTACATTTTAGATTCAATTAGGAAACTGCATAGTGTGTGTATGTGTGTGTGTGTGTGCATTCATGCACTTCATAGCGTCTGCTTTGAGACACAGCTGTGTCAGATTTATTCTTAGAGATTCATGTTTACCACGGTTGAAGCCAGCAGCCTGGCACAGTGAACCACACACTGAAACTCCACGTCCACCTCCACAATAGCAGGCTGATGAACTCGTCTTCCTCTGGCCCCACAGTTTTAAGTGAGACAGGATCCCTCTAAGCCAGGTAGGGGGAGCAGAGGAACCATGTGGGCACGGAGGGATGCTGTGGTCACGGAGGGATGCTGGTGGATTTCTTTCCTGAGGGGGTTTGTTTGAAAAATCAAGCAAAAGCCCTTTTCCAGCTCCATAAAGCTTCCAAAGGATTCCTCGTGGTTGCCCCTGCCCCTCTCACACAGCAGCCTTTTTGGACAAGTGCATTTTGAAAAGTCACAGTTACCACCCGGACAACTGGGAGAATGTCAACAAATCAGCCATGATTTCAAATATGTCAGAGGGAATTCAAGTTTTTCACATCATTTCAAAAATCCTAGTGACAGGCGGATGAAGTGGGACAACTGGACATCAGGGCACATTTGGGTAAATTTAGCCAACAGACCAAGACAGCCTTGCTCTCCACTAGCAGCTGGGAAAACAAACCGAAAATTAAAACTCCCACCAGAGTTGTGAACGACCCCTAGGGATACTGGCCTTTTCTGAAAGCACAGTGAGGATGCCAGTACAGAAGGACGTCAGTTACCTCGCTTGTTATGTGGACATGGGATGCTGCTGGCTGGCAAGGATAAATCCCCGCCCCCTCCAACCTTGCTGAACGTTGCTGAATACCCTCCTGTTGAATGGATGTTTCGAGGGGAGGTCCAATCACCCACCTTGGAATAGACGGTCACCACTCGTGATTTAGGCTCATCATAATTGTGACGAAGAAATGACCTGCTTATATGATATCCCTTATATGTGGGATCTAAAAAATAGTACAAATGAACTTATCTACAAAACAGAAGCAGGCTCACAGACATGGAAAGCAACACTTATGGTTAGCAAAAGGGATGGAGAGAAAGGGGCAGATTGGGAGTGTAGGATACTATATTCAAAACAGATAAATAACAAGATTCTATGTATAGCACAGGAAACTATATTCAATATCTTGTAAGAACTGTAATGGAAAAGAATTTTAAAAAGAATTTGGATATATATATATATATATATAGCCCTTGGACTACAAGGAGATCAAACCAGTCAATCCTAAAGGAAACTAACCCTGAATATTCATTAGAGGGACTGATGCTGAAGGTGAAGCTCCAATACTTTGGACACCTGATGCAAAGAGCCGACTCATTGGAAAAGACCTAGATGCTGAGAAAGATTGAAGGCCAAAGGAGAAGGCGCAACAGAGGGATGAGATGGTTAGATAGCATCACTGACTCAAGGGACATGTGTTTGAGCAAAGTCCTGGAGGTAGCGGAGGACATGAGAGGCTGGTATGTGGCAGTCCATGGGGTCACAAGGAGTCAGACATGACTTAGCAACTGAACAACAACAAATATTTGAATTACTTTGCTGTACACCTGAAACTAGCACAATAGGTCAACTATCCTTCAATGTAAAAAGAACCATATTAAGAAATTGCTATCATTTACTCTGATGCATATAATACATGCTTAATTTTTCAGATTTGTGTTAGTTGGGGAAGGGCAGTTTCACTCAGTGTGGAATGATAACCTGGAAGAGAAATTTACAATATTAATAAAATTAATGATATTTAAGTTCTCTGAAAATTTTTTAATTTTTTTTAAAAAATTGGGGTATCATTGCTTTACCATGTTGTGTTAGTTTCTGCTGTACAACATTATGAATCAGAAGAGATTTATTTGTTGGCGGTAAGTTTCTGGAGTGTCCTGTTCACTGTTGATCTCCTGACAAATAGCACACATTCTGCACGTCTATTTTTGAGTGAGTAAGTGACTACTGAAAGCAAGCTTTCCTTTCACGATGGAAGTAACTCCATTCTGAGATTCCAGGAATGCGTCTTGTAGGGTGACAGGTTCCAGGTCCTGGCTTTGTGCTCTGCTGGCTGGGACTGACACCGGGACCATGGCTTCCTGGAGCCTCTATCCAGTCTCCGGTGATGAAGGGGGTGAACACAAATCTCCCTAGGAGATGCTCCAGTCTTATTCCCTGGTTTAGGATCCTAACAGCTTGACCTCTTATTTCCCTTAGAAATGTGCAGCTTCTCAGATAAGTGCTAATGCATGCCAGTGCTAACAATTGATTAGGCTTGGGTGGCTCCAATTTTCCCTGCAAGGCAGGGCATCTGAGGCCATCTAAGTGTTCCAGGTACCCACAGATAAAGGACCACAAAAGTGGGGTCTTGAGTGAGGACAGAAAGAGAAGTAAAAAGCCGCCAAAATCAAAATCCACCTTCTTCACCATTTTCCCAATGGCCAATCAGTAAACACCCACAAATAAAGGTGATGAATGTTCCTGGGTACAATGAAAACCAACAAATCCAAATGGAATTCACAACAACTTGATGCAAATTCCACAGTTTTCCCATAAAACACGGGTCTGTCACTTGTTGCCCATCCCTGAAGAGTATGGAGTCTTCTGCACATTGTCCCTGGGTCCCTTACTCTGCTCCCACACTATTTAACCAAGCCTCTTTCTGTCCCTACAACGCTTGATAGTGTTAAATATTATAGCCAGTCACATCCATCTTCATGCATAATTAAGACATGGATTAGATGCTTTGAAAATGAAAATTGCTGCTACGACTTCCAAGACTAGAAAAAAAAAATTCTCCAAATCCAGTATTACTTCCTGAATTTTGTTTCATGGAATATTTATGACAAGCTGTGATAAAATATTGAACCAGGATGTTCTTACTAGAAACAGGTGCCAGGAGGGGCCACATTGTTATGTGGGACTTGCCTGGCCCATGTTTGCCAAGAGCCTGTCTCTACTACTTTCGATCTGCTGTGCGTCTATTTTTGCAGCTCAGCTCTTTCAGTGCTAAGAGTGAAGAAGCAGAGCCAGGAAGGATGAGATGGGTGCCCACGTCAGAGCTTTATTCCTGCTCGTCATTGAGCTACCCACATCCTGGCTTGTCCACATCAAGCCTCCTCGTTGGTGGGAGAAATGATGAACTGAAGAATCGGTCACGTTTCCTGCTATCTAATATCTCTTATTTACAAATAGGGACATATGGATGTGCCTGACTCTCCCCTCCTTCCTGAATTCAACCCTCATTTCTGAGTGTGATGATCTGGCCTCTCCTTCCTTGTTTCAGCTCAGCCCCTGCCTCTTCACTCCCAGCCAACTCCTCTTGCACCATTTCTCCTTCAAGCCAAACACTATACCTCCTTCAGAGCTTGGCTGAAGTGACAGTTGCCGTGACACCTTTCTTGCTAATGAACCCTGGTCTCTGAGGTTCCCTGTCCTTTGAACCCACTCTTTATCCCACCCCATGCGTGGGTAGGCACGTTATCACTGCCTTGACCTAAAATCTGCTTTTCCATTGGATCACTTCTGTGTTTTTTAACAAATTGAGAACTATTTTTAAATGTAAACATAAATATGTAGGTTTTAGCCACCAAATTCCAAAGCCATTTTTCTGCAGCTGAGGTGGAGCTCTTGTTTGTGAGAATTAGATGACTTATTGATAAACAATGGTTACAAAGCATTAAGACCTCTGTTTGGACAGTGCCCTGCATTTACACAGTTCCTGCATCAACCACACGTCTCAAATGTCTGCACCACCCCCCAACGCAGATGTGAGTGTTGGCCTTGGGAGTACAGACCCCAAGGAGAAACAAGCATAAAATATTTTATATCTCTTGCTTTATTTTTAAGACTTGCTGTGAACTTTCTATCTCCCACAATAAACCATCTTGTTTTCTATTTTATGTTTTTAAAACATTTTTTTGAAGAACAGTTAATTTACAGTTTGTGTTAGTTTCAGGTATAGGGCAAAGTGATACAGTTATTGAATATAGTTCCCTGTACTCTGCAGGAATATTGATTATTTTATATATAGTAATGTATATCTGTTAATCCAAAATTCCTAAATTAGGAGTCTGCTTTCTATTTTAAAATCATTCACCACCTAGTGAAAGTGCCAGATCCAAAAGACCCCATGAGCCTGCAATATCAGTTTGAAAAAACACTAGAACATCATTGAAAAGATCCCCATCATTATTCTGTAAAGAGGTGACACATTTGTTATTAATTCATTGTTAGAAGAGAAAAAATCGATCATCAGCTTGAATCACTTCCCCAGGTCTCAGATTAGTGACAGACCAGAATTTAAACCCCAATGTATTAACTCCAAACCTCATGTAAAAATGTCTTTGCCCCTCAAGAAAATTCCATCTTCACTGGCCTAATGATATATCAGTGTTTTTTATCTACCCCCAGCGACCTAGAAGCAACAAAGGAGGCCACTCACTGCCCAGACAACGTGGCAAGGCCCAGGTTTTCTGTGCTGGAAACCTTGCTCCCAGTTCTCGGCTCTGGTCCTCTCTGTGTCCACATCCAGCATTCAGTCTAGAAACCCAAGAGAAGTTCACTATCCTCCCTGTGTACGGGAGCATTTTCCCACCCTCATTATTATCATCCATCTGCCTTTTTTACTCAACTATAAAATCCTTGGATGTATGAGTCATCTCTTCTGCATCTTTGATCAGTGTCTGGGCTCTTGTAAGCTCTCTTCCGTCTGTATTTATCACATAAGTGGACTAGCTTCCTAGTTTCCTGAAGCTAGGTGGGGAGGGTTGGAGTGTGTAAAAAATGTACCATTTTCCCAAAAGCCAAAGCCCAAGAATGACTGTGATGAGAAATATATGACACAGTACTGCCCCATGCCAGTCCTCTCCCCTGTATGTGGTAGGTCATATTCTGAAGGTAGTGTTCTGTAGCTTAAATGCATCAGGTGTGGACTTAGATTCCTGTTGCTGCCTATTTTTATTTTATTTTACCATTTTGTAATTTGTTTCTTAATATCCAAGATGATTGACCATGCTACCCAGCAGCCTGAAGGAAGATATTCCTGAATGTCATGATTATTTATACCCATATACTCCAACAATCGTATTTGAAATTTGATGTTCTCAAACATATTACTGTAACTGCTTTCCATTTTGATTCAATGATGGAAATAAGGGGAGAGAGACGAGCTGCTTATGAGCTATGTTCTTTCCTATTACTTGTCTTCTCTCACCAAGAGCCCTGGAATTGAAATGTTGCGTGTTCCTCTCCTTGTCTTATGATATATGGGGACTTCTCAAGGCTTGAGATTTCAATCCTGGATTTTCATCTGGTAAGATAAGACTGATTTCCCATCTGTTTCTCTTTGAAAGAGATACTATATCTAAAGAAACCATTATCCTCTAATATTTTCACTCTGGTGAAACCATGGATCATTTTGGATAGATCTACACACACTCACACACTCTTCATAGCCTAAAATGGCAAGTCTTTCATTTTCTAAATGACCTAATAAATAACAGGTAACTACAAATTCTGAATACACTCGCCTTCACAGTCACAGAATAAAAACGCAGGTCCATTTTTCTGTTGCAAGTTTGGAAATTGTTCCAAGTAGGTGGCAAGATGTGTCTCCTCTTTTATTTTGACTTGAGGTCAATATTACCAACTGTTTTCTCGGGGGAAAAAAAATGAGCTGCAACATCCCCAAGGTTGAGTTTTTATGTCTATATGTTTCATATACAGATACGTCCTATAGAGAGGAATAGATCACCCGATACCACCTAGCTTGTCTTGGACAGCAGTTTACATTCTCAAGCATCACCTCTCTGCAGTAACAGACTAACAGACTTGTAAAGCATATTCTAACTTTAATCTACAGGTGTCATGATTCACGTTACGAAAGAAGCGAGCAGATCACCCTTACCTCAGGTATCTCTGATGTTCCCAAAACACTGGATCCTGATTGCACACGTCCCAGTGTGTAAAAGCCTCAGCATAATGTAAATAAACCCCAAGTCTGGGATCATGCCCACATGCTTTCACAGATTCTCCAACACCTGAGCCTCTGCCCTCAGAGTCCCCCAGATTGTGGCAACCCGTCTACTCACTTCTGCCACCTCCACATCGATCTCTGCAGGGGAATGACTTAAGGGGCCATTTAAATCGATGCCTGAGACAGCCCAACAAAGATATCCGCCCAGCCATAATCTGCTCGTGCTGTACAGAGAGACATGGGCTTAGCTCCAAGAACTCCAGTTGCATTACAAGCTGCTGGAAACTTTCAGGCTGCTTAATGCTCAGCAAGTGCTGTTCCCGAACCCAAAGAATAATAAAGAACAATGCAAAGCACAGCCTTCTCCCTTCACAGCATTTTACTAAAGCCTCAATTTGAGGCGATAAAATGAAATGGAAAACAAAAATATAACAAACAAACAAAGCAAAACAAAAAGCCCCTTGTTGAAAGCACTGTGAGTGTTCAAAGCATCTCCTTGTACAGAAAGAGGATATGAAGAGCAAGGCCTCTTGGTAAGAGAATCAAAATTGTTTTCACTGAACACATTCAAATTTTGCTATATACCTTACTTGCCAATTAGTAAACCTACTCATGTTGCTCAAACTCACAGTCAAAATATAGTTACCATAATTTTTCATAAAATTTAAGATATGCATACTCTATGACCCAGAATTTCCAATCCTAGATATATTCCTAAAGGCAACAAAGCAGCCCATGTAAAAATATACTTACAGCATTATTTCTAAAGAAAAAAAATATATGTATATATATCTTCTAATAGAATAATAAATTTTTTAACAAAATGGAATACCATATAGCATTTAAAACTGAAATATAACCTCAACATACCATTTTATACTCTCAGTTCAGTTCAGTCACTCAGTCATGTCCGACTCTTTGCGACCCCATGAATCGCAGCACGCCAGGCCTCCCTGTCAATCACCAACTCCAAGAGTGCACCCAGACCCATGCCCATGGAGTCAGTGACACCATTCAGCCATCTCATCCTCTGTCGTCCCCTTCTCCTCCTGCCCCCAATCCCTCCCAGCATCAGAGTCTTTTCCAATGAGTCAACTCTTTGCATGAGGTGGCCAGAGTACTGGAATTTCAGCTTCAGCATCATTCCTTCCAAAGAAATCCCAGGGTTGATCTCCTTCAGAATGGACTGCTTGGATCTCCTTGCAGTCCAAGGGANTATTGGGAACAATGTGGTAGGGGGCCATAGGCAGGTGTAGGTGGGGTGAGGACATCTGATTGGTGGGATAGGTCTGCAGATAATTAAGTCGAAACAGTTGACTGACCACCCTGCAGCGCTTGGCCAGTTCTTAAAGAAACAATTACCCGGAAAAATCCGACAGTAAATACATCTTTGAGAGGGGGTCTCTTCGCAAGGTCAGGAAACTAGGTTATAAGTCATCAGTTAAGAATTAATAGAATGGGGCTTTGTTAAGGACCAGGAGACTCTGAGTCACCAGATAAGGAGTAAGTTATCTCCTGTGAGGCATGGCCTGCCTCCGGGGTTTTAATCAAAAAGGGGACTTAACATTTTAACCTAGGTTCCTCACTGCATGCAGGCTTTTCTCTAGTTACGGTGAGGGGGGCTACTCTAGTTTTGGTGCAGGGGCTTCCCCTTGCAGTGGGTTCTCTTGTTCAGAGCACAGCTCTAGAGTTCTGGGTCAGTAGTTGCAGTGTGGGAGAAGGCAATGGCATCCCACTCCAGTACTCTTGCCTGGAAAATCCCTTGGACAGAGGAGCCTGGTAGGCCACAGTCCATGGGGTTGCAAAGAGTTGGACATGACTGAGCGACTTCAATTTCACTTTTCACTTTCATGCATTGGAGAAGGAAATGGCAACCCAGTCCAGTGTTCTTGCCTGGAGAATCCCGGGGACGGGGGAGCCTGGTGGGCTGCCGTCTATGGGGTCGCACAGAGTCGGACACGGCTGACGTGACTTAGCAGCAGCAGCAGCAGTTGCAGTACACAGGTTTAGTTGTCCTGCAGCATGTGGAATATCCCCAAAGCAGGGATCAAACCGTGTCCCCGGTGTTGGCAGGTGAATTCTTAACCACTAGATCACCAGGGAAGTCTCTTCCGTCAGTTTTGATAACAGCAAAGCAAAGCACTTTCTATCACCCCAGAAATTCCTTCTTGCCTCTTGTCAGTCACTTCCATGTTCTCCTTCAATGACTGCTTCTCTGATTTCTGTCTTCTGGGTTAATTTTGTATACTCTGGACTTGCACTTAAGTTGAATCATACAGTGTGTACCATTTGAGCTTGACTTTCCTCACTCAGTCTAGTATCCTTGAGATTCACCTGTGTTGCTGTTGTATGCAGCAACAGTTCATACTCTTTACTGCTGGGTTGAATTTCACTTTAGGAACCCACTCCAGTTTATGTTTCTGCTCTTCTGTTGACAGTTATCTGGGCTGTTTCCAGGTTTGGGATTTTTTTAATAAGTCTGCTATGAATGTTCTTGACCAAGACTTTTTGTGTGCATCTGTTTTCATTCCTCTTGGTAGATACCTAGCAATGAAATCCTGGGTTTACATTGTAAATCTATATCTGCATTTTACCAGATAGAGTATATATATCTAAATACTGAAGTGTTCAAAATGTATGAGTTATCATAATGGTTCTGGGAACATCAGTGCGTTCCCGTAGCAGACCTAGCTACATGTGTCTTGGGTCACGTTCTCTTGCAGTAGAGGCCAAGACAAGGATTCCTGTGGATGTGATCTGTTAAAATAATGCTGTGGGAGAAGTGTGTTAGAGAGTAAAGGAAGCAGGGTGTCACAGGGAAGCAGCTAAGCAAAGAGGTGGTTTCAGCTGAAGCCCAGCCTCATTCTTATTCCAGAGAAAGCTCTAGAGCATCCCATCATTTTTTTTTAATAATTTTATTTTTGTTTTGGCTGCTGGGTTTTTATTGGTACTTGGGCTTTTCTTTAGCTGTGGGGAGTAGGGGCTTCTCTCTAGTTGTGGTCAAGGGCTTCTCATTGTGGTGGCTTCTCTTGTGATGGAGCACGGGCTCTTTCCAGGGCATTAGGGCTTCAATAGCTGCAGCACACAGACGCAGTAGTAGCAGTTGCCAGGCTCTAGAGTACAAGCTCATTTGTTGTAGAGCATACACTTAGTTGCCCCGAGGCATGTGGGATCTTCCCAGATCAGGGATGGAACCTTTGTCTTCTGCATTGGCAGGCAGATTCCTTACGGCTGGGCCACCAGGGAAGCCCTGGAGCATCCCATCTTAAGGTGGGAGAGCTGGGCCCTTTGTATTCAAACTTCAGACAGTCATCAGCTGAAGATAATTCTCCTCCTCCAGGGAGTACAGTATGTTTCCCAGGCGTCTGTTGGGTATTATGGCTTCTGTGGAGGCCCAAAGCAATTCAGAGGGGGAACCATAAACAGCTAACACTCAACAGTAGCTGGTGCAGGGGAGTGGGGGGTGGAGGTACAGAAGCAGCAGCCTGCTGAAGAGAACCTGGGGAGGGCTCTAAGGGCCCCCTCTCCCAGCTCAGCCACTAGAGTGTATGAATTCTCTCCATCCCACAGTTCCGTTCAGTTCAGTTCAGTCACTCAGTCGTGTCTGACTCTTTGAGACACCGTGAACTGCAGCACGCCAGGCCTCCCTGTCCATCACCAATTCCCAGAGTTTACCCAAACTCATGTCCATTGAGTCAGTGATGCCATCCAACCATTCATCCTCTGTCATCCCCCTCTCCTCCCTCCTTCAATCTTTCCCAACATCAGAGTCTTTTCAAATGAGTCAGCTCTTCGCATCAGGTGGCCAAAGTATAGGAGTTTCAGCTTCAACATCAGTCCTTCCAATGAACACCCAGAATCTATCTCCTTTAGGGTAGACTGGTTGGATCTCCTTGCCATCCAAGGGACTCTCAAGAGTCTTCTCCAACACCACAGTTCAAAACCATCAATTCTTTAGCACTCAGCTTTCTCTATAGTCCAATTCTCACATCCATACATGACTCCATCCCACAATTTACCTTCAATTCCTTTAGGATGGGACAACCCACACAGAGAAATGCATTCAGGCATTACTCCAAGAGGCTCACCATGGCCCAGATTAGATGATTCTATATAGATAATAGCTATCCCCCGCCCCCAGACTTAGAAAACATGCATGCCTCTTCAAGGAGTAAAAAGCCAACAGAGGCTGCCACCTCTGAGCATCTACCTGGTGGCCTTGCACTCCAGGGATGGTGTGACTGCTCTCTGAGATCTCCCAGCCCTCCTGACCCTGCCTCCCTGTGGTAGCTCCCACCCCTCCATCATGGTGCTGTGGTCACCACTTAATATCACGGACTTGTAGTCCCAGCGGTCTCGGCAGGAGTATAAGGAAAGACAGGTTCTTTTGTGATCTGAAGGAAATTTCCATGTCTAAGTCTCATTTCACACTAAAAACTGACCCCCCTTCATAGACCTGGTCTTTTGAACAAGCAGTGTCTCTCATTGAGGGATATTGTAATCATAAAGTGACAGAAATGGGCATAAAAGTGAAGGACCTACTGTATAGCCCAGGGAACTCTGCTCAATATTATGTAGCATCTTGAATGGGAAAAGGAATTTGAAAAAAAAAAGATTCATGTATAGGTATACCTGAATCACTGTGGTTTCAACCTAAAACTAACACAACATTGTTAATCAACTATACGCCAATGTAAAAGAAAAAGTTTTGTTTTTTTTTTTTTAATGAAACAGAATAATCACAAAATGGCAAAAGATTAATTTCTCTTCTTTCCGGCCAAGCCAGCAACGGTGGGGGAATAGATGTAGAGCGGTCTCAGGAACCCCAGATGATCTGTGAACACAGTTGCCTTGCTTTCCGATGTGTTAATTGGAGAGCGTATTAACCACTTGCCGAGAGAGAGGAGCATCACTACAACATCGCAATGCATCCATGGCAACTCGATGTCAAGATGTCTTTCCGTGACCCTCATGGCACTTAGTGTGAAGAAAGCCCCATTCCAGCTTCTCAGTGTGCACTGCTTCTGTTCTGGAGGGGCTCATTCTCAGCAGTATAAGGAGCTATTGTTCCACTTCTTGGAAATAAGATGGTGGTGGGAACGATAGCTGTTATTGCAAAATCATTGTAGTTTATTATTTCCATCAAAGAAAGAAAGCAAGGAAGTCCTCAGGCAGGCTTAGCTGAAATATTACAAGGGCTAAGAGGTGAACTTGAAAAGCCTTTCATTTTAAGCTTGCAGCTGTGGTGTGTGACTGAAAATCCAGTGAGGAAGAACTTGCCCCAAAACAACCACCGCGAAATTGAGCAGCATTTATTAATCTTTGGTTATTTCTCTCTGGTTGTTTGAGAGCAAGTAGCCATAAGTTCATATGTAAGGCAAGAGCCCCGTACATTACAGCTCCTCCCCAGCTTCTTCAAAAAAATAAAAACACAAGAAAAAATCTAGAGTATTCACATGCTGATGAAGAGAAAGTCATTTTCAAATACTCACTTATAACTCTTTAAATTGTGGTCCTTCTCTGAGTCCTGGGACATTGATTTTGGCTACTAAAGCTGTCACTTAATTTGGTAACCGTGACCCCAAGAATGACTATGGCAGCAGCTGACCCAAGGGGAAAGCAGAGAGGAAAAATACCTAAAGTTCATTATTTCTCAGTGATGTCCAGTTGTTAGAAAAGAGAATCCTGCATGGAAATGACATGGAAGATGATAGGGAAAGTGTACATTGGGTAGCCCATTGAAAAGCTGACTTTGAAATTCTTATTACTGATATCAAGGGCTCACGTGCCTGGCTGCAGATATCCATCCTTTCCTCAGAGGTAAAACACAGCACACAGCAGAAGTGTGATTACATTTCCAACTCAGCAGTAGTGACCCCTTATGGAGTTAGAGCACGAGAGATTCCTCAGCATGTCGTCTTCAGTTTACGACCACTGGTTACCCTGGTGGAACAAAAGAAACCCAACTGGTTAGAAGTGACATTTTGAAAGCAATGTTGACTTTGAAAACTTACATTCATTGGGCCTCCTGGAGCTCATCTCAAAGAACATTGAACTCTTAAAAACAAATTCAGTCCAGTCGCTCAGTCATGTCCGACTCTTTGCAACCCCATGAATCGCAGCACGTCAGGCTTCCCTTTTCATCACCATCTCCTGGAGTTCACTCAGACTCACATCCATCAAGTCAGTGATGCCATCCAGCCATCTCATCCTCTGTCGTCCCTTTCTCCTCCTGCCCCCAGTCCCTCCCAGCATCAGTGTCTTTTCCAATGAGTCAACTCTTCGCATGAAGTGGCCAAAGTACTGGAGCTTCAGCTTTAGCATCAGTCCTTCCAAAGAAATCCCAGGGCTGATCTCCTTCAGAATGGATTGGTTGGATCTCCTTGCAGTCCAAGGGACTCTCAAGAGTCTTCTCCAACACCACACTTCAAAAGCATCAATTCTTCAGTGCTCAGCCTTCTTCACAGTCCAACTCTCACATCCATACATGACCACAGGAAAAACCGTAGCCTTGACTAGACAGACTAGCAGAGACATTACTTTGCCAATGGACTAGTGGGCAAAGTAATGTCTCTGCTTTTGAGTATACTATCTAGGTTGGTCATAACTTTTCTTCCAAGGAATAAGTGTCTTTTAATTCCATGGCTGCAATCACCATCTGCAGTGATTTTGGAGCCCCAAAGAATAAAGTCTGACAGTTTCTACTGTTTCCCCATCTATTTTCCATGAAGTGATGGGACTGGATGCCATGATCTTCATTTTCTGAATGTTGAGCTTTAAGCCAACTTTTTCACTCTCCTCTTTCACTTTCATCAAGAGGCTTTTGAGTTCCTTTTCACTTTCTGCCATAAGNATCTGCAGTGATTTTGGAGCCCAGAAAAATAAAGTCTGACACTGTTTCCACTGTTTCCCCGTCTATTTCCCATGAAGTGATGGGACCGGATGCCATGATCTTCATTTTCTGAATGTTGAGCTTTAAGCCAACTTTTTCACTCTCCTCTTTCACTTTCATCAAGAGGCTTTTTAGTTCCTTTTCACTTTCTGCCATAAGGGTGGTGTCATCTGCATATCTGAGGTTATTGCTATTTCTCCCGGCAATCTTGATTCTAGCTTGTGTTTCTTCCAGTCCAGCGTTTCTCATGATACACTCTGCATATAAGTTAAATAAGCAGAGTGACAATATACAGCCTTGACGTACTCCTTTTCCTATTTGGAACCAGTCTGTTGTTCCATGTCCAGTTCTAACTGTTGCTTCCTGACCTGCATACAGATTTCTCAAGAGGCAGGTCAGGTGGTCTGATATTCCATCTCTCTCAGAATTTTCCACAGTTTATTGTGATCCATACTGTCAAAGGCTTTGGCATTGTCAATAAAGCAGAAATAGATGTTTTTCTGGAACTCTCTTGCTTTTTCCATGATCCAATGGATGTTGGCAATTTGATCTCTGGTTCCTCTGCCTTTATACTCTCTAGGATCACTATAATCAAAATGACAGAAAATAATAAATATTGGCAAAGATGTAGAGAAATGGGAATTCATTTATTGTTTCTGTTTTATACATTGTTGATAGGAAAGTAAAATGGTACAGCCACTTTGAAAAAAAGTCTGAGAGTTCCTCAAATTGTTTAACACAGAGTTACCATCTGACTCACAAATTCCACTCCTAGGTAAATACCCAGAAGGTTTAAAAACAAATTCCGCATGAATAGTTTATACATGACTGTTCATAGCAGCATTATTCATAGCAGCCAAAAAATGGAAACCATCCAAATGTCCATCAAGTGATGAATGGATGAATGAAATGTGGCGTATCGATACAATAAAATTATTATTCAGGCATAACAAGGAATAAAGCAGTGATCCTTGCTACAACGTGGATGAAAGGAAGTCAATATAAATCTGGATATTCTGGTTCTAGGACTAGATCTCCTGAAAACTATCCAAGAAACGGTGTGCCTCCATCCAGTAGGAAGCCAAAACCTTGGCCTGCTGACCAGCCTTCATACATTTTGTTTCATGAAAGTATTTTTGACCTGCTTTCTGCATTTTTTCTCAAACGTTCTGCATAGAAAAAGACAAATTCAGAGAGTGTCATCTTCTAAAATATATTCTCTATTGTTATAACTTCTGAATATATTCCATATAGATTCTTTTTGCTTCTTTTTCAAGTCAAGTATTTAACCTTTCAACTGACCTAATAGAATTTGTTCTTCACAAAGCCTAGACAGTTATTATCCAGACTGTGTTATGTTCCAGGACTTTGTACCTCTTGCCAAGATAATACATAGAAAATGCCTGGGTCTGTTTGAGAATCATAGGAACTTCAAGGAGTTGAGGGAACCTTTTCTGAGATTTGAGTGGCATCTGTAGCATCTTTTCTAGGGATGATGTTGAACTCATAAATCAACTTGCATTACTGTTTGAGATGTTTGAGGTAATGAAAGTTCACCAGAATAATACTAAAAAATAAAGTTTGTCTTCTGATTATTAGGAAAAGCAAGCATAAGCTACCTGGGCTCTCGTAGCAAAATACTGCTCAAATTATTTCTATTGAATATAAAATGACCCCAAGTGCTTGATAATAAGGGTTTTTGTTCTCCAAGATCTTCTTGACCCGTCTAATCCCTCAATTCGTTAAGAAAACAGGAGCATATTAAGGAGATCGTGGCCTGTATACAAATAATCTGTCACTGTTTTCGTAATGAGGGAACTTTCTCCCAACCAGGTTAGTCAGTGAATTGTTTGCTCTTTCATAAAATATTTATGTTTTCAAGTCTAAAATGCCCTCAGTGTTGCAATATTTAGAGGAATTTCAAAGTGAGTAATTATCAGTAAGTCCTATGAAAGTAATTTTCCTTTCCTATGCTGTCAAAACTCTGAAAATAAGGAACCCATGCTTCTTCCACTACTCTCCTTCCCTTCTCTGTCTTCTCTCCAACTCCCCGCCTTCATTATCGTGATTAAGGAAGGAATCCATCTTGGGCAAGGTTCAGAAACTGGCCAACTTCCTAGCTGAGACCTCATCAGGACTCTTGCAATGAGTTCAAGGTTACAGCCTCACCTCCGTTTCCCAACCCTTCTAGCCACCCTCCCTACCAACCAGAACCAGTTCCTGCAGTGCAGACCTAAGCTTATCAGTGTGAGACTTCTTCAGGACTTTCAGCTCCAGATCAGCTCTCAGATCCATGCACGGCTTTTCCTTCCTCCCAACCAGCCTCTCATCTGCCCAGTCCTGCCAGCTGAGCTTTCACCTGTACTCAGATTCTCCAGAATGGTGTCCAAACAGTCCATGTCTCATCTGTGGTAGGCTGAACAGTGCCCCCTCCCCAGAGAAACCCAGAGCTGATTCTCAGAACCTGGAATACATTACTTGATACGTTAAAGGGAACTTTGTAGGAATGATGAAGTTCAGGATCTTGAGATGGGAAGATTCTCCTAGGTTATCGAGTGTCCTCAGTGTTATCACTAGAATCCTTAGAGGAGAGAGGCATGAGGACCAGAGGGAGAGAAGGCAATGTGATGACAAAAGCAAGGAGAAAGTAGGAGATGTGACAACAGAAGCCAAGGTCAGAGATTGAGAGATTTGAAGATGCTACACGGCTTCGTTTTGAAGGTGGAGAAAGGGGCTATGAGCTAAGGAAAGCAGGGGGCCTGTAGAAGGGGGAAAAGACAAGGAAATGAATTTGATTTTGGACTCGCAACATCAGATTTCACTGCTAATCTTTGTTCTCTGTTAGATTGGGTTGCTAATCTGATAAAGCAGAGTGGTAATGGATGATCCTGACTTAAATATATCCCCTTTCCTAGATAATGATAACAATTAGGGAGATACGATGTTACAGCAACCCTGCAAGGTAAACATTACTTTCCCACGTTAGAAATAATGACCTGGAGGCTCCAGAAAGATGAGCAAATTGCCCAGAAGGAGAGAGTGTGTCTGAGGTTTGCTTAAACTCAGTGACCTCACGCTGTCCCTTGTCCTCATTCTGTAGGACCACACTGTCTGTGGTTTTCTAAAGACTTGGTGTGTTATTTCAGGCATCACCTCCTCTAGCTGTTCTTACTACCCCAGATGGATTTCCCCATCTGCTGCATTCAGCATCTGCTATGGCTGGTACACTCCTTACGTCTACCATTTACCATCCATTTATCACCCCAGCGACTACAATCAATTCCTTTAACATATTCCTTGAGGCTAAGAAAATGCCTTATTTTCCGTCATATTCCTAGCATCTAACCTAGTGCCTGCAATGCTATAAGCTACAAATGCTTGACAGAAGAAAATGAAGGGTGGAACCTTTTATAGATTTACAAATAAAGTGTCATCAAAGTGTATGACCCATTTACATTCGTCTTGAAAAAGCAATCTAGGAGTCAGTTCTACTCCCCACCCCCACCCCTCTCAGTCCCAAATAAACCTAAAGTATGTTGAACCTAAATGGAACACTGTGTAGAAAAGATACATAAAGATGCTAACATATTGCAACCAATTACTTTGCTGTTGTTGTTCAATCACTAAGTCTTGTCCGACTCTTTGTGACCCCATGGACTCCAACACTTGAGGCTTCCCTGACCTTCACTGTCTTCCAGAGTTTGCTCAAATTCATGTCCATTGAGTCGGTGATGCTATCTAACCATCTCATCCTCTGCCACCCTCTTCTCCTTTTGCCTTCCGTCTTTTCCAGCATCAGGATCTTTTCCAGTGAGTCAGCTCTTTGCATCAGGTGGCCAAAGTATTGGGGCTTCAGCTTCAGCATCAGTTCTTCCAATGAATATTCAGGATTGATTTCCTTCAGGATAGACTGGTTTACTTCCCTTGCAGTCCAAGTGGACTGTCTGTAAGCTAACTTTGTCAGAGTTCCTCTTCTGCAAAATTTATGATCAAAGTAAAACTCAGAAAAAGATGTGTTTTTCATGTCTGCTTTTCTTAAATAATTTAGTATTTTAATTAATTGAGGTAATATTTACATACAGTAAGATGCTCAGCTCTTCAATGTGTTCTTCCATCAGCTTTTTAAATAATTTTATATATTTATTCATTAATCTTGGCTGTGCTGGGTCTTTGTTGCTGCTGTAAGACCTCGCAGCCTTTTCTCAGAATCTGTCGCTCCAAAGACCACAGTGACTCGAATTCGATGCAATAGGCAAGAGGATTTATTAGGCCGGCGCGCCGGGGTTCAGTCTCCACTCAAGGAGATGAACCCCGAACATCAACTGTGAGGAACTTTTATACCGAAAAATCACAGGCAGGTGTGGGAGGGGTCAGGATATTGGGAACAATGTGGTAGGGGGCCATAGGCAGGTGTAGGTGGGGTGAGGACATCTGATTGGTGGGATAGGTCTGCAGATAATTAAGTCGAAACAGTTGACTGACCACCCTGCAGCGCTTGGCCAGTTCTTAAAGAAACAATTACCCGGAAAAATCCGACAGTAAATACATCTTTGAGAGGGGGTCTCTTCGCAAGGTCAGGAAACTAGGTTATAAGTCATCAGTTAAGAATTAATAGAATGGGGCTTTGTTAAGGACCAGGAGACTCTGAGTCACCAGATAAGGAGTAAGTTATCTCCTGTGAGGCATGGCCTGCCTCCGGGGTTTTAANGTCTGCAGATAATTAAGTCGAAACAGTTGACTGACCACTCTGCAGCGCTTGGCCAGTTCTTAGAGAAACAATTACCCAGGAAAAATCCGACCGTAAATACATTTCCTTGGGAGGGGGTCTCTTCTACAAGGTCAGGAAACCAGGTTGTAAGTCATCAGTCAAGAATTAATAGAATGGTGCTTTGTTAAGACCAGGAGACTCTGAGTCATCAGATAAGGAGTAAGTTATCTCCTGTGAGGCATGGCCTGCCTCCGGGTTTCAACATTAAGGGGACTTAAAATTTCAACCTAGATTCCTCAGAAGCAGTTTGGCAGGCCACCCTCATTTGGCTCCTTGGCCAAGGGTTACAGGGTTAACAAGGGATACTAAGGCAAAAAGCCAGCTGTCGCTAGGATAATGTGAGGGTAGGGGGCTCCGTCACCCAGGCAGTCGCTGCTCCCCATCTCCCCAGTCTTGGGAATAAGGAAAGCTGCCACTACAGTGGCAGAATCTTTAATCCCCTGCCCCTCTCCCCACCTCACACTCGGGAAAACTACAAGAATGCTCCTAAGTACCGCGCCGCCTTTTTAGAAGGAGCCCTGGGGCTCCCAGGCTTTTTCAGGCCACCTGCTGCAATTCTCCTTTTCGCTTTCTCCTTTGACGACCTTTCTGCTTGTCTGGAAACCTGGAGCCTGCGTAGGGCTGCGGCTGCTGCTCTGCATCTGGTTTTGTTTTGCTGACTGCTGTGCTGTCTGCACTCCGTGTTACAAACTGAGCACAGCACAACTCTCTAGGTGACTGGTCTCAGAATGAGCCAAGTTTGTATTGTTTTCATAATCCTCTGTGCCGGTCATCTGCCATCGTTCCCTCCAGCTCTCACTCTTCATCCTTCTCCACTCTTTCTCTCTGCCCTGGAGGCTGACTTACCGTGTACACCGCAAGAGGTCCTCCCTTCCCCTTGGCTTCGGCCAGTGTGTGGAGTGGGGAGGCCAGCAGGAGGATGAGGCCAAAGGTAGTCATTTTCCTGGCCCCTCGCTGCAAGGATCCCTAGGCTGGCTTTGGCCTTGGACCTCTCAGGGTGGTCCTTGCTACTCAACTTCTGGGGAAGGTTCCTGTCCCGCCACCCTCCTGCCTCACTTCCGGCCTCTTGAGCATTAACATACCTGGTTCCCCTTTACCCACCCACACCTTCATAATTAGGCCCTTTGGTGATTATATAAAATGAGCTTGGGTTATCCTAGTTTGAGGGTTGGGGCCTGATAACGCCTCCCTTTTGTTAAAGGTTTACAAGTATTTCTATAGAGCTGGAATCATGTTCCAGTATTTCTGAACATCTTGCCAAGGATGACCTATCAGACCACTTTCTTCCTCTTGAAACAATTTGCTGTTACTTCCTCTCACTCGTGTCCTTTAAGTTATGAGTGCTCAGTGGGAATCCAGGGCACTGACCTGAGGCTGGCTTACTGGGAACCCTAATGAGAGATCAGGGGAGATGATCTTCTTTCCAGGACATTTTCCTCCTCTTTCTGAGACTTCCAAAACACACCACTTGATTGTCTAACTTCCAGTTCATTGACCCATTTCTGGGCTTAGCTGGTCTAACAGGCAAGTGTTCTTCATAAATGCAAGCATGGGATTTCATTGACATGCTGCCCTCAAGTCCCACAACTCTGGGAATAACTGATTTCAAAAATATAACTACCTATTATAATCAGGTTCCTACAGGTAATAGAAAAATAAAATATCAGGTTACTAGTAACTGTTTAACTGTTAATAAGTTAACAGTTTTTAGCAAGTAACAACAGCAGTATAAGTGCTGGATGAGAAGTAGTGCAAAGTCTTCAAAGGAGGGAGCAGATACAAGATCCATCTGGTTGTCAGGGGTCAGAAATCTGGATGGAGGAGGTAGCACTGAGCTGGACCTTGAGCCTTAGTCACATACTGGATCTAGGTCAAGTGTGGCCTGAACATCAGGGCGCGATGAGGCTTGGAGGTGAATCTTGCATCCCAGCAGACAGCTGTTTCTGTTGGCATACAGTGCTTTATACTAATTAATAACTCAAACACTTGTCAGATACCTGCCTTTTGGGGTCAGCATGTGGTACTGAGAAAGCAAAATGTTCAGGCCTTTGTGTCAAAACTGCCAAGGCTTGGGTGCCACTCTCCTGGGTAGGATATCTCAGGTTTGTAAGCCTCGGTTTCACATTTGTAAAATGGAAGCAGTATAAGCCTTAGCTCTTAGATGGTTGTGAATGTCAAATAGTACAGCACAGGAAAAGTGCATTCTCACAGTGCCAGGCATCTAATATCTCAGCAAATAACAGCTGTCTGCATGTATCAGGCATAATACTAGGCATACAGTATAATAGACTCACTGCTGGTGGGCAAGTAAAACTTCGGACAGCAGTTTGGCAGTGCCTCAAGCTGTTAAAATAGAGTTACCATATGACCCAGCAATTCCACTCCTAGATATATACCAACGGAATTGCAAACAGGTGTTGAAACAACCACTTGTACAGAATATTCATAGCAACACTATTCACAATACCCAGAATGTAGAAACAGGTGTCCATCAGTGGATGACTGGGTAAACAAGTGTGGTCTATCCTTTCCATGGAATGTTATTCAGCCATAAAAAGCAATGAAGTACTGATACCTGCTAGGACAGGTGAACTTTGAGAACCACAGTGAAAGAAACTAAACATAAAAGTTCATATATTATGTGATTCCATTTAAATGAAACATCCAGAATAGGTAAATCCAAAGAGACAGCAGGCTAGTGGTTGCCAGGGGTGCAAGAGGGGTGGAAATGGAGGGACTGACTAAGGGGTTTCATTTTGGGGTGATGAAAATGCTTCAGAACAAGACAGAAGTGGTGATTATACAACATTGTGAATGTACTAAGAACCACTGAGTTGTACAAATTTGAATGCTTAATTAAAAATAAGAGAATAACACACCTGCCTTACCTTCCGAAATTCACAATCTTTGATGGGTCTGTTTAGACTGACTCTCAAGAGTTGGCTGAAGTTCATTTGCAGCAGTGTAAGTGGACCTAGAGAATATCATGCTAAGTGAAGACAGAGAAGGGCAAATACAAATATCATGAGACCGCTTGCATGTGGAATCTAAAGTAGAACACAATGAACTCATCCACAGGAGAGAAGCAGAATCAGACTTAGAGAATAAACTTGTGGTTGCTATGTGGGAGAGGGAGGGAGTGGGAATTTAGAATTAGCAGGTGCAAATTATTATACACAGAATGGATAAATAACAAGGTCCTACTGTATAGTACAGGGAGCTATATTCAATATCCTGTGATAAACCATAATGGAGAATATGAAAAAGAATGTGTATATATATGTATAACAGTCACCTTGCTGTGCAGCGAAATTAACACACTGTAAATCAACTAACATTCAATAAATTTTTTTAAAAAAGGAGTTGGCTGAGGCAGAGACAGGTAGATTTCCAAGCCTCAGTTTCATCATTTGAAACCAGAGTCAAGAGCCTGCAATGTGCTGAGACTTCCAGATTTGTATCTCTTACACAGATAATTACCCATAATTCCTCTATCCAGAGATAAATGCTGCCAATGTTTGGTGTAACCATCCAGGACTTTTCTTTCTGCATGCTTGTGAATATAAATTATTATATTTTTTCAAAAATGAAAACATAGTTTTATAATGTTATAGCTTGACAATTATATTTTGACAATTATTTTTCATGTCAATAAATCCTCATGATAATCATTCATGACTATGAGGAAGGTTAAAAAGCCTAACTGTAAACCAAGGTCATTGGGTTGAGGAAGCCACAGAAGTTGGTGAGAATACAGGAAAGAGAGGGCAGGGACAGGAGGACATCTGGCCCCTCAGCTTGACCATTAGGTTTCTGATTGGTTAATGTTAAGAGACTCATTAGGGTTACTCAGCTATACTTTGGAGCCTTCTATTCTCTTTTGGTTCCTTGTTCAAATTTTGCTTAACATTGAAATGTTAAAAATGGCACTTTTGCGGTGATCTCTTTCACAAGTCTGGTCTCTGGAGCATCCTCCTAGTTGCTCTTGCCAGAAACCTAGCTGTCTGACCCCTTCTTCATCCTCAGATTAGCATTAACTTGTCATTTCTGTTCCCAAAAGATACTTCCAAGAGGGCCAGTTTACATCCATGGCCCCATTCTGGTCCAAGGTGCTGCTTTCTCTTGTAGGATCCCCACTAGCCTAGATGGCTCCTTTGTGAACAAAGAACAAGGCACCCCCTTCAACACTGACACAACCTGCTGGACACACAGTTCAGTGGGCAGTGACACCTTTGAGCAAAATAAGAAAAAGATGCCTTTTCCTTTGGTCAGACTCAGCTCTGTGCCTGGGCTCGTGGATTTTAGTTCCCACAGGCCTTCCTTGACAAGGGATCTTGTAAAGTTACCATCTACGTTATCTGTATCCAGAGGCCCTTCTGCTTGGACCGCTACGCTAGCCTCTGGTGGGCAGGGGGATATAGACTTCCATTCCAGGCCCTTTCAGTCCATTTTCCACAGGTCACCAGAATCACACACAAAACTCACCGCTACCTCTGGTTGTTACACCCCAGCTAAAAGAACAGCAGTGGGCTCCTGATGTTCTTTGTTTGGTTCAGTTGCTCAGTCGTGTCCGACTCATTGCGACCCCATGAATCGCAGCACGCCAGGCCTCCCTGTCCATCACCAACTCCCGGATTTCACTCAGACTCAACGTCCATTGAATCCGTGATGCCATCCAGCCATCTCACCCTCGGTCGTCCAGTTCTCCTCCTGCCCCCAATCCCTCCCAGCATCAGGGTCTTTTCCAATGAGTCAACTCTTTGCATAAGGTGGCCAAAGTACTGGAGCTTCAGCTTCAGCATCATTCCTTCCAAAGAAATCCCAGGGTTGATCTTCAGAATGGATTGGTTGGATCTCCTTGCAGTCCAAGGGACTCTCAAGAGTCTTCTCCCACACCACAGTTCAAAAGCATCAATTCTTCTGCGCTCAACCTTCTTCACAGTCCAACTCTCACATCCATACATGACCACAGGAAAAACCATAGCCTTGACTAGACGGACCTTAGTTGGTAAAGTAATGTCTCTGCTTTTGAATATACTATCTAGGTTGGTCATCACTTTTCTTCCAAGGAGTAAGCGTCTTTTCATTTCATGGCTGCAGTCACCATCTGCAGTGATTTTGGAGCCCNTGCAGGCAAGAATACTGGAGTGGATTGCCATTTCCTTCTCTGGGGGATCTTGCTGACCCCAGGATCAAACCTGGGTCTCCTGCATTGCAGGCAGATTCTTTTTTAAATTTTTAAAAATTATTTATTTTAATTGGAGGCTAATTACTTTACAATATTGTAGTGGTTTTTGCCATACATTGACATGAATCAGCCAGAGGTGTACACGTGTCTCCCATCACGAACCCCCCTCCCACCTCCTTCCCCATCCCATCCCCAGGGTCATCCCAGTGCACCCGCTTTGAGTACCATGTTTCATGTATCGAACTTGGACTGGTCATCTATTTCACATATGGTAATACACATGTTTCAATGCTATTTTCTCAAATCATCCCACCCTCAACTTCTCCCACAGGGCCCAAAAGTCTATTCTTTATATCTGTGTCTCTTTTGCTATCTTGTATATAGGGTCATCATTACCATTTTTCTAAATTCCATATATATGTGTTAATATACTGTATTGGTGTTTTTCTTTCTGACTTACTTCACTCTGCATAATAGGCTCCAGTTTCATCCACCTCATTAGAACTGACTCAAATGCATTCTTTGTAGTAGCTGAGTGACATACTATTGTGTATATGTACCACAGCTTTCTCATCCATTCATCTGCTGATGGACATCTAGGTCACTTCCATGCCCTAGCTATTATAAACAGTGCTGCGATGAACATTGGGGTACATGTGTCTCTTTCAATTCTGATTTCCTCAGTGTGTATGTCCAGCAGTGGGATTGCTGGGTCATATGGCAGTTCTATTTCCAGGTTTTTAAGGAATCTGCACATTGTTCTCCACAGTGGCTGTACTAGTTTGCATTCCTACCAATAGTGTAAGAAGATTCCCTTTTCTCCCACACCTTCTCCAGCATTTATTGTTTGCAGACTTTTTGATGGCAGCCATTCTGACCAGCATGGAATGGTACCTCATTGTGGTTTTGATTTGCATTTCTCTGATAATGAGTGATGTTGAGCATCTTTTCATGTGTTTGTTAACCATATGTATGCCTTCTTTGGAGAAGTGTCTGTTTAGTTCTTTGGCTCATTTTTTGATTGGTTCATTTGTTTTTCTGGTCTTGAGCTGCATGAGCTACTTGTATATTTTGGAGATTAATTCTTTGTCAGTTGTTTCATTTGCTATTATTTTCTCCCATTCTGAAGCCTGTCTTTTCACCTTGTTTATAGTTTCCTTTGTTGTGCAAAAGCTTTTAAGTTTAATTAGGTCCCATTTGTTTATTTTTGCTTTTTTGCCATTACTCTGGGAGGTGGGTCAAAGAGGATCTTGCTGTGCTTGATGTCAGAGAGTGTTTTGCCTATGTTTTCCCCTAGAGGAATGATACCCTGCTTCTGGCTTTCAACTGGAGTGAAGAAGCTTGTGTTTTCTAAGTGATTATGGTAATCAGTAGTGAAGAAGAGAATGGCATCTGCAAAATATCTTTCAGACTTCACACCCCTAACTTCATCTTAGGGGAGACTGATCTTGTACAGAGAGAAATGGCATCTATAACACTTAAATGTTGACTTTTTTCCTTTTTAAAATTTTTATTGAAATATAGCTAATTTACAATGTTGTGTTAGTTTGAGATGTACAACAAAATGATTCAGTTATACATATAAATATATGTTCTTTTTTGTTGTGGTATAGTTGCTAAGTCGTGTCTGACTCTTTGCAACTCCACAAGCTTGTAGCCTGCCAGGTTCCTCTGTCCAACAGACTTCCCAGGCAAGGAAACTGGAATGGGTTGCCATTTCCTTCTCCAGTGGATCTTCCCAACCCGTGGCTCAAACCTGAGCCTCCTGCATTGACAGGAGGATTCTTTATCCCTGAGCTACCTGGAGAAAGAAATGGCAACCCACTTCAATATTCTTGCCTGAGAAATTCCATGGCAATTTCTAGAAATGTAGATCCTGGCGGGCTAAAGTCCATGGGGTCACAAAAGATTCGGACATGACTAGGTGACCAAAACAAGAACAAACAGCAACATATTGTTTTTTAAAAACATTCTGTTCTGTTATAGGTTATTGCAAGATGCTGAGTATATTTTCCTATGCTTTATAGTAGGTCTTTGTGGTTATTTTATATATAGTAGTGTGTATATTTTAATTCTGAACACCTAATTTATCCCTCCTTCCCTGTTTTCCTTTTGCTAACCATATATTTCTGACAATTTAGTGATTCCAGAAAAATCTCCAGTCTTCACCTTAAGCTGGAAATATCATCCCCACAAGAGATCTGAAATTCCCAAACCAAAAGGTTTAGTCCTTTGGCTAAAGGCTTTATCCCTATTAAAATGGTTTAAAAAAAGAAACATCCTAAGAAGTAGCAGATAAACCTCTTCTGTATGATTGTATGAATAAATCATTGAGTCTTTTCAAGGGAAGAGGTTTTGTTTAGGAAGAGGTGGAATAAAACCCAAGTATTGGAAGATGGGTGGGATGAAATGAGTAACACCAAGGAGACAAAGAGAAGATCCAACAACTGCATTCAGAGACTACAATTTAATGCAGTCACTCCCTTGCATGAGAAATTTTATATTAAACCCCCAAATCCCAAGTTCCGGCTTCATTGTCGTTTCTGTTGAACCTCATCGTGAGGATCTAACCCTGGTGGCTCTTTTTTGCTACTGTGATAAATAACACTTGTGAAGCCTAAACTTGGAAGTATCAGTGGCACTCAGGTATAACAACTCATAAAAGCTCAGAGTAGTATTTGCATTTTTCCTGGAATAGAAAACACCAGGTTTCCAGTTGGAAGCCCCAGCCAGAGAGGAGGGAGGCGGCTGCAGTGAGCACATGCAGAGAGGAGGGCATCTCTGAGCCTCCTGCCAACGCTGAGGCGATGCTGCATCCCCACCCGCTCGGGAGGGATTAGGCAGACAAAACCCAAACATAGAAAGAGATGCAAATATCCCCAGGAACTGGGACAAGTAGGAGCCTCAGCTCCAAATGTCAATTACTGGAAGTCTCCAGAGCCTGGTTAAAAATAGATATGCAGGTTTCTTTGTTCACAAGTCAGAAAGGGTCATCCCATCAAATCAGATTCCCATCACTCTCTTTTCACCCAATAGCCGAGTTGTCAACCGCTGGCAACTGTAAATCCTGGTTACAGTGCTGTCACAGGCTCTAAATTAGCAGGCGCCCTTTCAATTATATTCAAATACTGCAGTTTCCAGGTTTTCACAGGATGTGCATGATACGGAGATGCACATAGACATAATATATGTAAACATTGCTCTACCCAGGTTTTTTCCCCCCTTCTGTGTGTTATGCAGAAAGAGAGAGAGAGAGAGAAGTGTTGGGGGAGCAGTCAGGAGTGCCAGCGGGCAAGTTGGGCAAACCAGGAGTCAAAACAGGTGGAGGTGAGGACAACCACACCCAATCTTCTTCTACCCTCACCGCACTTACAGAGCTTCAGAAAGCCCCTCACGCTGCAGTTTTCCTTGTCTCCATACTTAGGCAAATCCCTTGGTACCCACCTTTGCCCAAGAAATACTGTACAAATGAATTAGATTTAGCCTGAATGACTCATGAACTTCTCCTGCTAAAAGTGCTTAAATTTTCAGTCAACTCCAAATTAGACTTGGTAATTGAAGGAGCTGTGGTACAGACATTCCCAAATAACAGACAATCTAAAAGTCATTTTGACTTGATTCTGGTAGGTGATATTTGATTTTCAAGGGGAGCAGTGGATTTGCTTTCCTAATTAGTTTTTGCTTAAACAGGTATCCAACTTGGATTCTCTTCTATGAGCCTGTCTGTCTTGAAACAAAAGGAAACAAAACAAGAAGGAAAAGTCCAAAATGCAAATGTTGCCACTCAAAGGGGATGTAACCACACTATGAATGATTTGCAAATTCTCAGAAAGTCTAGGTTATAATTGTGTCCATGTTTGGGACGTTTAACACAGCATATTGCATCTCTGCAGTAGTTCCTTCCATGGATAAGCAAGCATTTCAAAAACTGGTCCACCCTCTAAAAACTGGTCCAGATCTATTTCTGGTGATGAACAGAATTTAGTAGAGCTCAGGAGGACCTTTCTTTAAATATAAGCAATTTTATTCCCCTGGACCTTTTCTAACATAAGTTTTCTTCCCCGAAATAGGTACAAAATAAAAGATCCTATAAAACTGACTCTGCTTCAAACCATTCATGGCGTCTACCCAAAAGGGCCATCCTGTTCTTTCTGACAGCTCTCAGCAATTCTGTCTCCGGTGGCCCCAGCCTAATCTTTTTCAAAACCTACAGGCATTATAAAGTGGTGCCTTTTGCTTTCTCTTTCTCTTGCCCTCCAGATCCTTTGAATAACAACTCCAAGTTTCCAGTTCTTGCCATGTTTTGAAAACTGTTCTTAACCTTTCATGTATATTAACTCATTTAATCACACCTCTATGGTTGGATACCTTCTTTAACTGTATTTTACCTAGTAAGCGGTAGAGTGAGAATTCAAACCCAGCAGGCTGATTCCAAGACTCACGCTTCTGCTCCTTACTTCTACCGGACAGTGACATGGTTCCCGACCCTGGAATCTACACGAGTCCCCACTGCTGAGACTCTACTAAAGACATAGAGTGTAATACTGATGACATGACACAAAAACACAGCTACTTGTGGATCCTTTCAACTCTCCCCACTCTCCCAGTGACTCAGTCAATTAAGGCGGAATGTCTGCACATGAGGGACCATGTGTTCAAATAGCTCCCCAAGTGATTCAGTGGACAGCAGGGTCGAGAACAACTCATCAAGATGAACAGAGGGAAGAGGAGGAGGAGATGATAGGAAAATGATGGATAATAAAAATCTAAGTGTACATGTGTCTCCCATCCTGAAACCCCCTCCCACCTCCCTGCCATCCCATGTACACCCATGGCTGATTCATGTCACTGTACAGCAAAAACCACTACAATATTGTAAAGTCACTAGCCTCCAATTAAATAAATAAAAACAGCATTGTTAAATCAGCTTATGGAATTGGCAATATCAATAAAAAGATGATTTACTAACAAAAAATTATATCTAAGTGTTTGAGATTCTGAATCTCCACATTACCCCTGGGCCTGGGTCCCATTCCACACATAAAAATGTTAGCCTTTTCTCAGGCAAGGGAGCATTGCATGTAATTAAGTTGGACCTCCGTTCTTGAAGGGAAGTTCATAAAGTCTTAATCAACACAGCAGTAGAGGAGACGAGGAGGTTGTGAGAGAGAACACGTATGAGCTCTCTTCTGCCCCGAAAGACCTGTGATTGCAGAGAAAAAATACGAGAGTAATGCTAAATGCAACCATTTGTTGTTGTTGTTTAGTTGTAAGTCGTGCTCCCTCTTCTGAGACCCCATAGACAGTAGCTCATCAGGCTCCTCTGTCCTTGGGATTTCCCAGCCAAGAATTCTGGAGTGGGTTGCCATTTCCTTCTCCAGCGGATCTTCCTGAGCCAGAGATCAAACCTGTGTTTCCTGCTTGTCAGGTGGCTTCTTTACCACTGAGCTACCTGGGAAACCATGAGATAGATTAAAACATCTTTTTACCTCTGTTCCTCACTTTGCATCTACAGTAGACCTTATGTCGTTCTCACTTCAGTACTCTGTAAGCCAGATAATTATTTTGCAAACCCCTGCAGTTCCAAAGCGATCTCTGAGCAAAGATTTAATGTCTGACTTCTATAGTAAGATTTCTGATTACTAAGACTTCTTTGAAACAAGCGACGATACATTTATATCGAGGTACCGGAAAGTTTTATCAGAGACTGTAAAGTCTGAACTACTATTGTCAAAACAAAGGAATGAAGCATATTGTGTGGTTTACATTCCTTGATTTTTGTCTGTCTGTTTGCATACTCACTCATCTGAAAAATTTGGTAATTCACAATGGGGCTCTCTGTCATTAGTCTGAATTAGGAAGTTTCTACTGTGTTTTAGAAATCAAATTGAAGTCCTCAGGAGGTGAAATGCTTGAAATTATCTAAATGATTTTCATTATTGTAGCTCTGATTTTTATTAAACATGTTATTACTTTTCAGAAATAATGAACAATCATATAATAATTAACAACCAAATATACGTCAAGGGGTACTTTAATTCAAACTAGAAAATTAAAAGGCTGATGATCAGCATCTCTAGCAGTGGAGGATAGCCTCTGGTTTCCCTGTGAGGCCTTTTTTGCTGGAAAGTTTAGATGTGGAGGACAGACAAGCCTGGCAGGCTATAGTCCACGGGGTCACAAAGAGTGGGACACTACAGCGATTGAACAACAGCAGCAGCAACACTGGGCTTCGGTCAGTCCTGCACAAGCACACTGCTTTCTCCTTCATTCTGTCATCTGCACTGGTATTCTGCTGTATCATGTCTATTGTGCTGTGCTTAGTCGCTCAGTCGTGTCTGACTCTTTGCGACCCCCTTGACTGTAGCCCCCGCCAGGCTCCTCTGTCCATGGGGATTCTCTAGGCAAGAATACTGAAGTGGGTTGCCATGCCCTCCTCCAGGGGATCTTCCCAACCCAGGGACTGAACCCAGGTCTCCCTTATTGCAGGCAGATTCTATACCATTTGAGCCACCAAGGAAGCCCAAGAATACTGGAGTGGGTAGCCTACCCCTTTCTCCAGGAAATCTTCCCAACCCAGGAATTGAACTGGGGTCTCCTGCAATGCAGGCAGATTCTTTACCAGCTGAGCTACTGGGTCCCAATGTTTGCTCTTAATCATAGAAGCAAGAGTTTTAATGATGTTCTTAGCATTTAATGGCGAAAGAGTGCCAGCATTCCCATTAAAATACCCCCATACCATCTCAGCAGACATGAAGAAACTTATATAATAATTTTTTTTTTTCTCTTCCCTCTCCTATCTATCCAACCCACTTGCCGTCAGACTCTTCTATGAATGAACATAAAGTCACAAGTACATTTGTGAAGCTCTCAAACTGTGTGAATGTGTGAGATCCATCTTCCTCTCCTTTCTCCTCTGGCTCAGGCACCCTGAACTCACTGCAGTGTAGAAGTTCACCTCCTTCCCATAGGAACCTGGAAGTCTCGGGGTGAGACTTTACCAACGGACTGACTCTCAGAAGCATTTGCATTTAAAATATTTGATTCCTATTTTGGAATGAAAACCTGTGTTTCAACTTTGAAGTGGGCCTAGCGGAGAAGGCAATGGCACCTCACTTCAGTACTCTTGCCTGGAAAATCCCATGGGTGGAGGAGCCTGGAAGGCTGCAGTCCGTGGGGTCACTAAGAGTTAGACATGACTGAGCGACTTCACTTTCACTTTTCACTTTCATGCATTGGAGAAGAAAATGGCAACCCAATCCAGTGTTCTTGCCTGAAGAATCCCAGGGACGGGGGAGCCTGGAAGGCTGCAGTCCATGAGGGCGCTAAGAGTCAGACATGACTGAGCGACTTCACTTTCACTTTTCACGTTCATACATTGGAGAAGGAAATGGCAACTCACTCCAGTGTTCTTGCCTGGAGAATCCCAGGGACAGGGGAGCCTGGTGGGCTGCCATTTATGGGGTCGCACAGAGTAGGACACGACTGAAGCCACTTAGCAGCAGCAGCAGCAGGGGAGTAAGAGTCCTGCAGGGTAAAGAGATGCCACCTGGAGACATGAAATGGAGAAACACCTAGAGAATAGACTTATGGACATGGGGAGAGGGGAGGAGAGGGTGAGATGTATGGAAAGAGTAACATGGAAACTTACATTACCATATGTAAAATAAACAGTCAACGGGAATTTGCTGTACGGCTCAAGAAACTCAAACAGGCACTCTGTATCAACATAGAGGGGTGGGATGGGGCAGGGAATGGGAGGGAGGTTCAAAAGAGAGAGGATAAATGTATACCTGTGGCTGTTCATACTGAGGTTTGACAGAAAACAGCAAAATTCTGTAAAGCAATTATCCTTCAATTAAAAAATAAATACATTTTTTAAAAAAGAAATGCCACCTGAAATTATACACAAAAATGTGAAGTGGAGCCTCACCTGTCTCACTTATTCACTTAGCACTTCAATTCAGTTCAGTTGCTCAGTCATGTCCACTCTTTGTGACCCCATGGACTGCAGCACGCCAGGCCTCCCTGTCCATCACCAACTCGCAGAGCTTGCTCAAACTCATGTCCATGGAGTCGGTGATGCCATCCAGCCATCTCATCCTCTGTCGTCCCCTTCTCCTCCAGCCTTTAGTCTTTCATTTAGCATTTAGAGGAGATTAGAAAAGAAAATAAGTTTGAACTCATTTCTTTCTGCCAAAATCTTCTTGAATTTCCCGTTATCACCACCCCCACTCCGACTTTGTGGAAATCAGGATGAACTACTATTTTTAGTAACATTTTATTGGAACAGATAAAATGTTCCAATATTTTGGAATATCTATAATCATATCCATTCATTTATATATTACCTATGGCTGCTTTTAGACTAATATTGTAAAGTTGAGTAGTGTCAGAGACTGTGTGGTTCACAAAGGCAAGCATATTTACTCTTGGTCCTCTATAGGAAAAGTTTTCCCACCCACAGAACTTCTTTACTTTTTACAAATTTTTTACAATTTTTAAAATTCACTTTCCATTTGCAGTTATTAGAAAATATTGAGTATATTCACCACACTGGAAAACGCATCCCTATAGCGTATCTTATGCCCTATCTTATACTTACACACAAGTATTTGTGTGTCCCACCCCTCACCCCTGGCTTGCCCTGGTTTGTTCTCTGTATATGTGACTCTGCTTCTTTTATGTTCTATTCACTAGTTTGCTTTGCTTTTTAGATTCCACATATAAGTGATATCATTCAGATCCTGTGGTTATTTTTCTACCTAGATTTTATAACTTTAAGCTTTATTATTTTACCAAAACTTTAGACAAATAGATTTGCAACCACCCAAAGATTCCTTCTCTATATGTCCCCTACTGGTTTGAAGGAGAGAAGGTAAAGTAGATGAAAACACCAAAGCTCAGAAAGTCTTTAACATTACAAGTAGGAAAGCAACTAGTCCACCAAGACTGGCCTACAACTCAGACTTTTATCTCCTAAAAACAAGCCATTTTTTCAGTGGAACCCAACTCTTGAAGTAAACACTAAAATCGTGAGCTTGTGGGGTGGCTGACTTTCCACCAGTTTATCAATCTGGGTTAAATATTCAGATTCATTTGAAATGCTGGCTCTTTGAGTACAATGCTCTAGTGGACAGGCAAATGATAACTCAATGTTAAGGGTCCTAATTACAGACCCCAGTCTCTATAATCAGTGAATAATTTGATCTAGAAAGTCTCCAATGGAGAGTGTAGACTCAATCTCCAGGCACTTCATTAAATGTCAGCAAATGTCTAGCCATCTGATAGTATTGGGGGCTTTCGAATCCATCAGGCAGGGTGATAGTAGATTTCTTTCCTCTATTTAAGGTAGGAAAAGTTAGTCAATCAAATGAAGTTAATGTCAGATAATGGGGAAATGATCATTATCATTAAATACTTGGATGGTGACAATGTAGATGAATTCTTTGTAAATCTGGAGGCAAAATAAGAAAAATTGAATAATGTATAGAGAGACAGAGTTTTGGTTAATGTACAGAAAACAGTTCCCGTCAGAGCTGGTCAATAGTTATAAATGACCCACTATAAGAATACGTGAACAACTGGTCACTGCTGAAGCAGAAGCAAACTAGATAACCATCTGTCAAAGGTGGTAAAGGTGGGATTCCTATGTTGGGTGGGGAATGCAACAAGGTGACTTCCTTTATAATAATTGCCTTCTAATAGCAGGCATGATAAAATTCAGAAATTATTCATTGATTTTAGTAAGTTTTATATTATTAGCTTAAATCAATTATTACTAAGCATCTAAAGATGCACTTTACTAGACAGTGTTTTAACATGTTCATTTCTATGTTTTTATTTTGCGGGTGCTCTGGTTCTTAGTTGCAGCACACGAACTCTTTAGTTGAGGCATGTGGGATCTAGTTCCCCAACCAAGGATTGAACCCAGGCCCCCTGCAATGGGAGTGTGGAGTCTTAGCCACTGGACCAGCAGGGAAGTCCCTAGATCCTTTATGGGGAGAACTTCAGGAATGTGGATTTTATGAACATAAATAAATGCACACAAACAAGGGGATAGGTAGGATTTCACATTTTATGCTTTCGGAGCTGATTTGAGAAAGGGAAGTTAGGACAACACTGAGAGTTTGAGGCAGGAAGCAAAAGTAAAAGGGAAAAAGAGGAAACATCAACTGTTAAATAAAATTTTCCTGTTGCACAGTAATTCTATTTCAGTCTACAAGTTTAGAAACACAGGACTATCACATAATTGTCCACTGAAAAAAAAACACACACACACACGCACAATGCGAGAGTAAGGTTTTATTTGGGGCAAAATGAGAACTCGAGCCTGGAAGACAGCCTCTCAGATAGCTCTGAGGAACTGCTCTGAAGAGATGGGGGAGAGTATATATGTGGTTTTAGTGAAGGGGATCCAGGCAGTCAAACACACACTGTGGCAGAAAGTTGTTGCTGGTCACAAACAGCAGTGTCTCCGTTCATGATCTAGTGATTTTCTAAATGTGAGAAAATGCAAGAATGTGAGCTCCTAAAACTGCTTCCTGAAAATGTCGAAAGCCTGTTCTCCCAGTTTTCCCACAGCACAGAGGGCATCATTCCCGATCTCCACCCTGAACTCTTTTCAGGATGTGTTGAAGGTCAGCAACCGCTATAGCCGGTGACTTTCTCCTTGTAAAGGCAAATGGCAAGTGCCAATCTTTAGTTGACGGAATGAACACATTTTAAAATAAATATGTAAATAAAGTCTCAGAGCTGGAAGTCATTCTAGAATCCCATCATCTTGTTTTTCAGATGTGGGGATTGAGGTCCCAGAAGGTAAAGGACTTGCCCACAGCTCATGGAATTTTCATGGTGCTGAGAGATTTGGTGGTGTTTATAGCCAAACCAACTCATTTATGTAAGGACTAATTGTTTTAGGACACAAGACGGTGGCATTAAATGAACCTGAGGAAGGAAATGCAAACAACTTACTTGGCACATATTAAATATCTCCAAATGAAAGCATAACAAAAATTATGTCAGTGTGTGAAACCGATTGGAGAGCAAGAATATTGTGGAGATTTGTGATAGGAAAAGTCATTGACTCAAGAAAGAAAAGGAAATCACAGGGAAGCGGTTATAGATTAATCCATTTTAGAGCTATTTCTCTTGTTTTCCTCTCTTTTTATGAACTCTATCTCATTGTGAGATCTTGCCTTGGGAGTTTGATATAATTGGTATTGTTGAGCCAAGAATAATGTCAAACATATATGATTGAAATAATATATGGAGAACAGTTATAAATTATACTTAAGCTAAGAAATAATAATCCTGTTAGCCTATTGGATTCACCTTGACCCTTATACACACACACATATAAGCAGACTAAATTTTTATCTAAAAAATAAAGTCATTGTTACATAAACTCTATAAAGGCACAAACTATTTCTGGCCTGTGGTCTTTAAGCTGCCTGCCCTTGCAAGGTATTATATATGCAATATGTGCTTAATAAATACTCGTATATGAAAAGCATGATGATGATAACAACCTTTGCCAAATGCCAATTACAGGACATCCAGTCAAAGCTTCATGGGTCAATACATCAGCAGAAAGGAAGCAGCAAATGGAATTAAAATAATGTATCTGTTTGTTCATTGTTAATGGCTGCTATGAATTTGAATTAGGCCAGTAATTGCTTCCCTGATATGAGAGCAAAATGCCAAGGTAAAGACTGTAATTAACATTCAGAAGGAATAGAAGCCTAGAGTGTGTGGACTCTTTTGAAAAGAAATCTCTAGTTTCCTCTGTCCTTTTTCCAAACCTCTTCCGAATTTTTTAGCATTCTTTCCCCTCAATTCCGTTTTTGTTACTTTTGATCTCTCTCCTCACTTTTAACTACTGTCCCCATTTTTAAGCCAGCAAAATACCTATGATTAAAGGCTGCTACTTCTTTCCTGTGAAAAGTTAGGGAATAAGAAGTAACTGCCACACCAGCAATAATGGAAGTCTTGATGAAGAGAGTGTGGAAAGGACTTCGAGATACCGAAGTTTTAAAGTAACACTTATTATCCAAGCTCCTTTGTAACCAAGGAGAGGTGAGCTGTTTCCTTTTGTCCTATTTGATTATCACTTTATAGGGAAAGGGCAGCAGTATGGTCAAAGAGCTTATGTCCAAAGGAAACTGTCTCAATTACATCAAACAATCAAACAATAGTTATGCTGTTGCTGTTCAGTTGCCAAATCATGTCCAACCCTTTGCAACCCCATGGACTGCAGCGTGCCTGGCCTCCCTGTCCCTCACTATCTCCCAGAGTTTACCCAAGTTGTAGTATAGTGATTGTTATGCTGCTGCTAAGTCACTTCAGTCGTGTCTGACTCTGTGTGACCCCATAGACGGCAGCCCACCAGGCTCCCCTGTCCCTGGGATTCTCCAGGCAAGAACACTGGAGTGGGTTGCCATTTCCTTCTCCAATGCATGAAAGTGAAAAGTGAAAGGGAAGTCGCTCAGTCGTGTCCAACTCTTAGCGACCCCATGGACTGCAGCCCACCAGGCTCCTCTGTCCATGGGATTTTCCAGGTAAGAGTACTGGAGCGGGGTGCCATTGCCTTCTCTATGCTGCTGCTAAGTCACTTCAGTCGTGTCTGACTCTGTGTGACCCCATAGACGGCAGCCCACCAGGCTCCCCCGTCCCTGGGATTCTCCAGGCAAGAACACTGGAGTGGGTTGCCATTTCCTTCTCCAATGCATGAAAGTGAAAAGTGAAAGGGAAGTCGCTCAGTCGTGTCCAACTCTTAGCGACCCCATGGACTGCAGCCCACCAGGCTCCTCTGTCCATGGGATTTTCCAGGTAAGAGTACTGGAGCGGGGTGCCATTGCCTTCTCCCAGAGTTATTATAGTAAAATTTTAAAAATCAAGCACGCACGGTTTTTCCAGTTCCTATCAGTTGGGATCAGTTAGCGATCTTATACTACGTAGGTGATAGACTGATGTGTCTTAGTATATCCTCTATTTTCCATACAAATCACGGAATTCTAAAAGGAACACCCATCTTTGCCAGGGAAGCTGATGTCTTGATGCTTGGGTTACACAGCTCAGAACACTTGCTTTGTCCACTCCCTCCCCCTTGGATTCCTCAACCTCGTCTTGACTGAGGATTCCAGAATACACTTATGAAAACTCATAGAACCCTTTGCTGGCCACTTTGCAAGGACTCAGCTCCTGTGGTACTAAAAGAATGCTTTAGAGAGCAGACCAAAACCAGTTTTCCTCTCTAGGATAAAGAGCATAGGAACAGTATTTTTTGAAAAAGAATAGTGGGAAGAAAAAACGGGTTTTTCAAAGTCAAACCTTCAGGCAGGGTGGCATTGTTACAGTCATAAGGTGGGGTGAAGAGATGAATTTGAAATAAGAACCTCCGTCATCTGGGGATAACAAGTGTCCCAAACGAAAATTTGCTAAGACCAGGATTTCATATCACTAAGTAGGAATAATTACAGGGATGCAGGAAACACATGCCAATCAATGAGCTTCTCTGATTCAAGATGCATATACTAAGCTTTTCCTGCCTGGGTAGCACTGTCTTACGAGCATCACAGAGTCCAGCAGAAGTGTGGTGCTGATTTGATAATATGATTAAGGAAAGAGTTGTTTGGTTGAAAATCGATTACAGTGGTTTACCCACTACCCAGTGAGCTTGAAATCTGAATTTTTTTTCTTTTCATTTCTGTTCCTCCCTCGAAATGACTTTAAAATGTCAAATTTTGTTATAGAAGCAGTAGGGGTTTCATTTACAATATCAGCATCACGAAATTTCACAAGAAATGCTAAAATGCATTAACGGATTCAGTAGCTAGCTATGGGCACTTGCATCTTCTTCTAATGGAATACCTTTCTCATTTTCTTTTTACAAAGTGAGACAAATGGCAAAAAAATGGAGACACAGATGTTGTTATATAATGATAAAACAGCCAGGAAAATGAACTCATGAGATGGTACACTCAATGCATTTGAAAAGTAAGTCTAATGCTAAGAATTAAAGACGGTTTTTTAGTTTTCTTTGTACGAGAGTTTCTCTATCTTGACTGCATTGGCATTTGGGTCAGATAGTTCTTTGTTGTGGGGGACTCTTCTGTGGGTTGTGGGATGTTCAGAAGCATCCCTGGCCTCTACGCACTAAATGCAGCAACAGGCCCCAGTGTGACAACCCAAACTGCCTGTCTCCAGACGTTGCCAACTGTCTCTGCTATATATTGAAACTGCCTCATTTAGAAACTCTGCTTTGTACTGATGCCTAAGGAAGAATAAGTTTTGTGAACTGCTACTGGCTGTGAGAGCAAATTTTGGATTCAATGCATCACTGTTGCTCTAAGTTAAACCAAGAAATCACATACTCTAGGAACTATAGCATTATCAAATTTGTGGGGTTTTTTTAATTATAATCTAGTTGATGTCCAATATTATGTAAGTTTCAGGTGTATGACAGAGGGATTCACAATTTTTAAAGGTTATATTCCATTTATAGTTATTATAAAAAATTGGCCATAATCCCTGTGAAAGTGAAAAAAAAGCAAAAGTATTAGTCACTCAGTCACATCTAACTCTTTGTGACCCCACGGACTGTAGCCCACCAGACTCCTTTGTCCATGGAATTCTCCAGGCAAGAATACTGAAATGGGTACCAGTTATCTTCTCCAGGGATTTTCCTGACCCAGGAATCAAACCCCAGTCTCTTGCATTGCAGGCAGATTCTTTACAGAGAAGGGAATGGCTTCCCATCCCAGTATTCTTGCCTGGAGAATCCCATGGACAAAGAGCTGGACACAACTGAGCAACTAACACATATTCCCTGTGCTGTATAATATATCCTTGGAGCTTATTTATTTTATACAAAGAGCTTGTATCTCTTAATCCCTTACCCTTTTTCTGTCCCACCCCACTAGAATTCATATTTTTATTGTGTGACTCATAAGTTGCTTTTTTTAAGAAAAAAAAAAATGCACAGTGTTGTGATGTCCTGGTCCCAGGGTTGCCTTTCTGAGTCACCAAATAGCCTCTGTATCTCAAGTTCATGCCTTAACTTCCCTGAGCAGAGACCACCTGGAACTTTTGCTCCAACTTGTGTGCATGGGGGTTAGTTATAATGACAGACCATGTGCACCATAAGAGGGAAAGAGGAATGTGTTTATTCTACCATCTGCTTACCTCTTGGGAGGATGGCAAACTGTTTATCTCTGGATTTGCAAGGAAGAGGCCACAAAGGGAGCACTGAGCTCAAACAATCCTCAGCTTTTCTAGACCTTTATTTCCCTGTTTATCGAAAGTTGAGTATCTTTTTCCCTTGGCCCTTTCTTGTCTCAAAAGACTGGAGGATGTTTCTGTAGTTTTATGGAGCTTCTTGGAGATTGGTAGGATTGAAACATGAAGAACTGGAGTTTATCAGAATGGGAAAAGGGCACCAGTCACCTTTTAATGGTGTGTCAGCCCAAGCTTGCCTTGTAGGTCAGGAAAGATTTGTACTCTCACAAGACCCAGGACTTTTCAGAGTGGATGGTTCTTGCCTAAAGTTTCAGTAGGATTTGCCATGACAGACTACATTCTTTTCCTCTGTTTACTGTCTTGATTTCCATAAACTATGTTTGTCTCATTTTCCTAACACATCCCAGGTAAGCTCCTTTCCTGGGTCCTCCCTTCTATGTGTGTGTGTGTATGTTAGCTGCTCAGTCAGGTCTGACTCTTTGCAACCCCACAGACTGCAGCCCACCAGCTTCCTCTGTCCATGGAATTCTCCAGGCAAGATTACTAGAGTGGGTTTCCGTTCCCTTCTTCAGGGGATCTTCCCAACCCAGGAGTCGAACCCAGGTCTCCTGCATTGCAGGCAGCTTCTTTACCATCTGAGCCACCACGGAAGCCCCTCCCCTTCTGTAAAAATCTACCAATAGAACAGGGTTCACAGGGCCCTGTCCTCAGCTCTGCCGTCCTCCTTCTGCTTCCTCCTGTGTGATCTCATTCAATCCCAGTCTCAAATAGATTCACCTGTCAATGGTGCATTTCCACAGCCCTCAATCACTGCACTGAGTTCTGTCTGCTCCATCCAACTTGTACTTAGCATCTTCATCTCAATACAAATAATCACCTCAAACTTAACCTGGCCAAGGGCCAACCACTGACTTCTCTCTTCTCTCCCTCAAACACCCAATCCTCCCCCAAATCTAAGAGGCATCCTTTCTTTGCTTCATACACATACTTAGTTTTTCAAAATAGTTTGGAAACCTAGTTTTCCAACCACTGTTCACATTCTCCACTCTCACCCTAGTGCAAACCACCTGCATCTCTCACCTGGATCAAAGCAATCATCCTTGAATTACCACTCTGTCAACAAAGTAATTCTAAAGCTTTCAGTTCTCTGCTCCCCATTATGCTTAGGGTGCAATTCAACCCTTATTAAAATCAACAAGACCTCAAATCCTGGCTGTCACTTCCCACCAGCCCTCCCTCCCTCACAACACAATTGTCACACTGACATTACTTCAGTCCCTAACACATCTGACTTGTTTTGGTGTGGGTGTGTGTGTGTTTGAACACGCTCGGGCACTCCGTTATGTCTGACTCTTTGCAACAGCATGGACTGTAGCGTCCTGGCTCTTCTGTCCGTGGGATTTTCCTGGCAAGAGTACTGGAGTGGGTTGCCATTGCCTTCTCCAGGCTGTCTTCCCGACCCGGCGATTGAACCTGAGTCTCTTCCACCCCCTGTATGGGCAGGCAGATTCTTCACCACTGCACCACCTGGGAAGCCCTTTGTTTTGATGGAAAAGGTTTCTGCCTGTTTCCTTTTGTGTATGTGACACTATTTCAAGACTTTCTAATAGGCCAACTACTTGACTCTGTCATGTGCTTGCTGACCAGCAGGGTATTTTTATCCATCTTGAGATCTGCAGAAATCCCAAGTAGCCCTTCAGTGAGTTTTAAAAGGTCTACGTATGAACTAATCGGGTGAACTCCTATTTCTGGGTAGCTTGCTTTGAATTCTGGTATGTCATGTAATTCTGCTTTCACATTTTTGGTTACCTCTTAGACTCAGTGATGCCGGAATTCTTTTTTTTTTTTTAATAGATCCTTGTTGGTTGTCTGTTTTATTTTATTATTTGTTCATTTTCGGTTGTGCTGGGTCTTGGTTGCTCTGTGAGGGCTTCTCATTGTGGTGGCTTCTCTTGTTTTGGAGCACACATTCTAGGCGCGTGGGCTCAGGAGTTGTGGTGAATGGGCTTAATTGCTCCGCAGCATGTGGGATCTTCCTGGATCAAAGATTGAACCCGTGACCCCTGGATTGGCAGGTGGATTCTCAACCACTAGACCATCAGGGAGGCCCTGGTTATCTATTTTAAATATAGTAGTGTATCCATGGATTGGGAATTTGGGATGCCAGAATTCTTAGGCAACTTAAGAACAGAATGTGTCATTGTATGTGAATCGAACTAGCACCAAAAGGAAATAAAGGTATAGATGATTTCAGAACAATGGGATCAATGCAGGATTCTTCTTTCAGACAATGTTTAGATGATAATTAAAACCATAACCCCTCCCAAAATATTAAACATCTTTTGGCCACTAGAAAATAGGAAACTTCCTTCGAGAGTAGCCTTTAAATTGAAGCAACTCTCCAAAGCTCTTTTTTTTTTTCTTTCATTTATACCACTATTATTTTCTCTATAATTACTTTGTTCTTGCCTACATCAACAGAATTATCACTGGTAAAATAAATTTCTATCTGAAAAACAAAGCAAATATGCAGTACAATGACCAATATTGACCTGAAATATAAAGCAAGATGGTCGCTGAATGATAACTAATTAGAGACAAGCCGTCAGAATTAGGGAGCCCTGCTAGTTAGACATATTCAGCTTCAAGAGAAAAAAGTGTGAACCACAAGGGAAAAAAATATCCAAATCTACCTTGCATCTTCCACAGCTCAGCAATTAAATGAAATTCACACCAATTGAGATCAAGGATGCCTGTAGGCTGACACAATAAAAGAAGGTTACATATGCCCCTATGACATGTTGACAGAATTACAATCATTTCACCCCTAGAAGGACAGGAAATTTTTGATGAATTCCATACAAAGTGATATCCTTTAATCATAGGGAAAATGATTTCTCCAAAATATAAAAGTGGGCATGTTAAAATACTTTTTTTGCATCCTCATATGTATATTTTAATTGACAAATAATTATGTTGGCTTAGACCTACAGTGAACTCATCCTTTACTCATTCCTACCCCATACAAACATAAACATATAAAAGCCATGTAAAACATAATAAACATCTAACTTATTGAAAATGTAGTTTATACTACAAAGGGGTTTTATTTCCACCATACAAAAGATTCATCACTAGATGACTTTATAAAGAGCTCTCCGGTGTTTTTTGAGTGTTTGCTTAGAGATTATTATTGGACCTAGATGATAAAAAGAAAGAAATTTAAAGTTCACATTCCAGAAAGCCATAACCAATTGAAGAGCTATAAAAAAAAAATTTTTTTAAAGCATCTCTAAAATCATTAAATGTGTCGATAGGAATGTAAGTCAACATTTTAAGAATTTCATGGATCTCTTTAAAGAACAAAAACACCATATAAAACAGGACATCGGTAGTTAACCAAGAGCCATGAAAGAAGAAAATAGACCCTTTGCTTTTTAAGTAACTGGAACAAAATAACCTTGTTCAACCCATACTCATAGAATTTTTAACCCTCCAGCCTCCAACTTAAAAGCTAGCTGATCAAATTGTATATATAAAATAAGTTTTCATATATTAAAACTCTGGTCAGTGTTTAGTAACCTCCTTTTACTTTCAAATCGCTAAATTATATTCTTGGATAAAAGTGATTTTCTATTTTTTTATGAAAGCTGCTTTTTCAATATTTACTGCTTACTACACTTACATAACATTGTAGGTTCAAATAGTGAGTCTAAATCACCATGTGCTGTTCTCTGAAACCAAACATAGCTGACACGTTAGCCAAAAACTCTCGTAGAAAAATTACAACCCAGGATTGTGTTTCAGATGATAAAGAATCTGCCTGCAGTGCGGGAGGCCGGGGCTCAATCCCTAGGCTGGGAAGTTCCCCAGGAGGAGGGCATGGCAACCCACTCCAGCATTCTTGCCTGGAGAAACCCTTGGATAGAGCAGCCTGGCAGGCTACAATCCATGGCGTCACAAAGAGTCGGATACGACTGAGCGATGAAGCATAGCACAGCACAAAACCATCATTTTCTTTAGCAGTGAAATAACTCACCTATCTGCTTGTCTTAAGGGATTACTATAAGGATAAGATGGGCTGAGTTCGGAGTTCTACTGTTTCCCCATCTATTTCCCATGAAGTGATGGGGCCAGATGGGCTGAGCTACCTGAAAACTCTGAGAAGCATGAATAGCTGTCCATACAGCCAACAGAAACAGGGATAGTTAACACTGGTATGTCATTTGCATTTATCAGCCTCAGGTGATTAGAAAGTACCCCCAACGTGGTCCCTGAAAGTGACAGGGTGAAGCTTCTGGCAGGTTCCCATCTGTGACAAAAGGACACTTCCTCTTCTATGTGACCTGTTCTTTTGAAATCAGCTAGAGTTGATATAGTTCAGAGGTAATATGCTCTGTACTTTAAAACACAAACTTCATTCTCCATTAGTTAGCAAATTTCTGCTTGAACATCAACAGAAATCATGCAGAAGGAAACAAGAATGTACCAGCTGATATTGCTAGCTGACCCACAGATATAATCACAGATAGAAATCCTATCCCCAATAACAGTCGAGAGCAATTGTTATCAATTATGCTCTATTACTATTCAAATGCTCAAATAATTCATGAAGTTCTATCATAGTATCCACACTTATGCTTTGTAAGAAATTTGAGAATGATCATTGAAAAACCAATTCCTTGTTGTTGTTTGAGTCAGTTAGTGTTACTTTCCTCGGAAAAGGCGATGGCACCCCACTCCAGTACTCTTGCCTGGAAAATCCCATGGACAGAGGAGCCTGATGGGCTGCAGTCCATGGGGTTGCTAAGAGTCGGACACGACTGAGCAACTTCACTTTCATGCATTGGAGAAGGAAATGGCAACCCACTCCAGTGTTCCTGCCTGGAGAATCCCAGGGATGGGGGAGCCTGGTGGGCTGCCGTCTCTGGGATCGCACAGAGTCGGACATGACTGAAGCGACTTAGCAGCAGCAGCAGCAGCAGCAGCAGTGTTACTTTCAGCTTATTGCCATGCTCGTGTCCCTGTTTGTTGTTTGAGTCAGTTAGTGTTACTTTCCTCGGAAAAGGCGATGGCACCCCACTCCAGTACTCTTGCCTGGAAAATCCCATGGACAGGGAGCCTGATGGGCTGCAGTCCATGGGGTTGCTAAGAGTCGGACACGACTGAGCAACTTCACTTTCATGCATTGGAGAAGGAAATGGCAACCCACTCCAGTGTTCCTGCCTGGAGAATCCCAGGGATGGGGGAGCCTGGTGGGCTGCCGTCTCTGGGATCGCACAGAGTCGGACATGACTGAAGCGACTTAGCAGCAGCAGCAGCAGCAGCAGCAGTGTTACTTTCAGCTTATTGCCATGCTCGTGTCCCTGTCTTCCTTTGAACCTCAGGTGGGTACTGTATCTGAGTATGAGAGACCAAAGTGATCAGTACCACCCACAGCACAGGCAACGATAATCCGTTGTTGGAATACTCCTTCCCACAGCAACAGCCTGGGCTTCCTTTGTTTTTATTACTGTGCCCAAAATTTGTACCTAAATCTCATGACCCAGATGTTTTAATTATGCCGAGCATAACTAATCAATACCAGCAAAATGCTCCCATAATTTAATACAGCAGATAAAGCCTGGATGTCTAACAGATAAGGATAAATCATGTGGGCGTGTGAATCACAGTTTTTATCAGAGACTCAGTGGGATCATAATGTATTCTTTCAATCTGCACCAAAGGTAGTAGCAGGAAGCTATTTTATAGATTTCTTGGTAATCTGAGCTGATGTTATACCTGTTATAGGAGTTTTCCAATAAAATAGAAACACAGCAGGATAAAAAAGATACAAATGGTGATTTTATAACAGTCAATAAAAGCGTGACTCTATAGTAATGGAAAATTTGTTCATGAATTGGGAAGTATCAGTGGCTCAGTTGGTGTGGTAATAAAATAATTTGTGTCCTGCCATTGGAACTTTTTTTAACGTGCCAGCATATACCTTTAATTTACCGGTTTTTTCTTCCCTTTGAGAAAGGAGTCACCAAAGGCAATGAAACTTATTAAGAAAATAATGTATTTTAGTCAAATACAGGCACCTCATCAAAATAGCCTTGTGAATGGCTTTTTAAACTACTTCATAGTCCATTACTTTATTCATGAAAGAAAATTTAAGTCTATTATGTGAAAAATAAATTTATGTTTAGCTCTCTCTTTTCATGCACATGGGAATGAACCATTTTATGTATAAAAGAGTTAACCTCATGCCTCCCAAATTAAGAGCTTTTACAACTCTTTATATTAAGTCATGTGTTGACCTACAGAAAGTAAAATGCAGAAAGAATGAATTGCCATTGTATGTGATGATTTAAGTGAAAGGGAAAAAAGCAGAGAAAAAGGAACCAGGGTCATTTGAGGGAGGAGGGCAGAAATGATATGATATTCTATTTGATCCATCAAAGTACGTTCTATCCAAAAAATTTATCCCCAATCTTCTCCAAAGGGAATACTATGCTGTTTTATAGGTTTCTGTTAGTGTCTTTGTGGATATTAATTGGCTTGGGAAACTTTCCTCCTCTACCTTCACCCCACCCAGAGTTGCTAAATTATTATAAATAATTCAGATACTGACTGAATCATGTTTCCTAGTGAAGCTATGGGAAAAGGAAATGGCAGCCCACTCCAGTACTCTTGCCTGGAGAATCCTGTGGACAAAGGAGCCTGGTGAGCTGCTGTCCACAGGGTCACACAGAGTTGGGCATGACTGAAGCAACTTAGCAAGCATGCATGTATTGGAGAAGGAAATGGCAACCCACTCCAGTATTCTTGCCTGGAGAATCCCAGGGACAGAGGAGCCTGATGGGTTGCCGTCTACTGGGCTGCACAGAGTAAAATACGACTGAAGCAACTTAGCAGCAGCAGCAGCAGTGAAGCTATACTCTCAGATTCATGAATTATCAGTATTCTCCCTCAGTAACAAAGATGCATTCACTTAAATTATATGACTTTATATTTGGTATTAAAGATAGGAAGAGAAGATCACTGTTATCTCAAGAATGTGGGAAATGAAACATCAAAGGGAGAAAGAAGCCACTTATAAATGCTTTCTTGTCTAACAAAACCAATCCAATTTTCTTTAAATTTCTCAGATTTTAAATAAACACACCTAAATGCTGTTTTGGGAATGTGGATGCCATGTTGTTCTTAACAGGAAGTAAAAGAACACTAGGAAATTTGAACCCAAGACACATCTATTCAGTCTGCTCTCTTGCCCTTTTGGTGACTCCATGAGTCTAGGGCGGCTCATCCATCATGTTTATGAGATTGAAAATCTGGGTGTACCCAGGAGCACAGGTCTGACCAAGGCTCCTCTCAAACCACATCACGTTGTGTGGGCTGATGAACATCACATTCCCCTTGAGCTGTTTGCCTAGCTTGTCTTCATCCCTCTTGGCAATCCCCCCTCTTCTTTCTCTGGGCTGGTCCCAGAGTGTGGTTCATCACTCAGATCCAGCACGGCCAAGGCCATGGGAAGAAGACCAGAGCCACCACACTGCACTTGGTGTGTTTACAGGGTTCTCAGAGGTGGGATAGGAGTGGCCCTGTCTCTGCATCTGCATAATCCAAACTGCATGACATGTTCAGGCAGCACCTAAGTGCTGGTCCCTGCTAACTCCAGCATTCTCCTGCCAGGACTCATGGTTCTTGCTCAGGGGAAGCCTTTTGTTGCTCTTCTCTCTCTCAATTCATTGAGTGGGAAAACAGCTCTATGGGGGCTCCCCACACTCCTGCTGAAAACTAGGCTCAAACCTGGCTATCACAGGGGCTCTCTTCCAGGAAGCCAACCAAGGTTAGGCCACCAAACACCAGGCCCCCAGGCACCTCCTGCTGTGTCCTCCTCACACCTGGGGACAGAAGCCAGCAGGCTTCCCACATGTGGCAGTGAACTTGTCACTCGCTGACAATGAACCCGAATGCCCTTTGCACCAACTCCCCAGACTTATTCAGCACAAACATTTTAAGCAGCAAAGAAACTATTATTTAAATATTTCCACACATTCTGGGCTCCAAAATCACTGCATATGGTGATTGCAACCATGAAATTAAAAGACGCTTACTCCTTGGAAGGAAAGTTATGACCAACCTAGACAGCATATTAAAAAGCAGAGACATCACTTTGTCAACAAAGGTCCATCTAGCAAGATTATAGTTTTTCTAATAGTCATATATGAATGTGAAAGTTGGACTATAAAGAAAGCTGAGAGCTGAATAATTGATGCTTTTGAGCTGTGGTGTTGGAGAAGACTCTTCAGAGTCCCTTGGACTGCAAGGAGATCCAACCAGTCTATCCTAAAGGAAATCAGTCCTGAATAATCATTGGAAGAACTGATGCTGAAGTTGAAATTCCAATACTTTGGCCACCTGATGCAAAGAGCTGACTCATTTGAAAAGACCTTGATGCTGGGAAAGATTGAGGGCAGGAGGAGAAGGGGATGACAGAGGATGAGATGGTTGGATGGCATTGCCAGCTCAGTGGACATGAGTTTGGGTAAACTCCGGGAGTTGGTGATGGACAGGGAGGCCTGGCATGCTGTGGTTCACGGAGTCGCAAAGAGTCGAACACAGCTGAGCAACTGAACTGAACTGATTCATTCTGAGGAAACCTAAGTTTATTCCAAAACAATTATTTAATGGAAGTTTGATATCACTTTTGAATGCTGTATGACAGTGGGCAAGGGCTTCGTTCAATGCTGTGAACTACACAACAACCCTAAATCCAAATGACCTGGGCTGTTTTCCTGACCTTATTATCTAGCTGTGTGACCTTTCCTTTCTGTGCTTCATCTGATCTCTTAAGAAGGAATTAATGTAATACTGATCCTGTGGGAAGATTAGAAGGATTGATAGAGATAAAATAGTTAGTTTACCTCACAGAAGGTAGTAAACACTCAATAAATGTTAGCTATTTGCCGGGGTCCAGCCCCGGTGGATCCAGGGTGATTCGAAGGTGGAGATGGAGTCGGCGAGAAAAACACTTATTTAGAAATATAAGATTAGATTAGGAAATAATAGTATGGTAGGAAAATTTAGATGGAGAAAAGAAGGCTGAATAACTTGGCTTATGTGGAATACCAATCACCACCTACGTAGGCCACAGGCGTCTTTCCGTTCTCCCGAAGGAGAGGAGGCACTGAGGCCTCCCCGGTCCGATCTTAGAAGCCAGGCATAATTAGTAGGCTTGGTGAGTACCCACTCCCCAGATGGAGATTCAGCCAGAAGGGGAAAGAAAGAATGACACGGGGGGAATCAGCCTTTCCAGAAACTGATCCCATTTTCTTTATTTTCAGGTTTGCTTATATACCTTTTTTACACATAGGGATGAATACAGAGTCACATGGGGGTCAGCAGTCCTGACCTTTATCAAAATCAGGTGCTTTACATAAAAAAGAGGTCTTAGGGGTTTTACATCATCTTCCGGCCATGAGGCCTGCTGACACTTTATGACCCTCTCTTTCTGATGACCAAAAAACTTATTTTTTCCAAGGGTGTTTTTTCTTAAACCAGGCATCACCCTCAAATAAAGTTGCATTCCTATAGGGTGAGGGTGCATTGAGTTACAATCAAGAAAAGAATTTATTTAACTCAAGGTTAACATCATTAATCTTAAAGGTTAATACTTATTTCTCTTATATGCTAGTTATATTCATTATAAGGGCAGGGAATACGGAGGTTTAACAGCAAAATATCAGCCCAACAAGTGGAATCCTTTCACCAATGTTCCCCTTAAGATCTATTTAGTCTTAAGATAGTGATAAAGTTACATTTTTACATAGCAAGGACACAGTGATTTATAACAAAGTACAGTGATCTATAACAAAGGAGAAAATTCATTAACTCAAAAAGTCTAGTATTGCTAACATCAAAAACTTTTTCTATATTCCAAATACATAATATATTCCCAGGTGCCTAAGGACATGGAGGCCTGGCGGCAATCATTGACTCAACAATGAGAAAAGCCCTATGCTAATTAAGACCTTCAAAATACCCCAAACTCTCTGTGCTGTTTATGGTTGAGAAGTAGTAATCCCTGGTGGCTCAGAGGTTACAGTGTCTGCCTCCAATGCGGGAGACCTGGGTTCGATCCCTGGGTTGGGAAGATCCCCTGGAGAAGGAAATGGCAACCCACTCCAGTATTCTTGCTTGGAGAATCTCATGGACTGAGGAGCCTGGTGGGCTGCAGTCATGGGGTCACAAAGAGTCGGACACGACTGAGTGACTTTACTTACTTACTTAATCATGTGCTCTGTAGTGGCAGGAGTATGGATAATCCTATCACACAAACTAGTTTGCCAGCAGAGAGGTTTGACCCAAAACACCCTTGTCACACCCAAGGGCAGGGAATTAGTAGCAATTATTGGCACAACAAATGAAAAACCCTTCACCAATATAATTCCTAATCAACCCACTATACTAATAAATTCTAACTTCCCAAAAGAATCTGCCTTTAGTAAGTCTAAAACATCTCGTGCCTCTCACTCTTGGGAGGCTGTAAACAATCACATGTGGCCGGATGAACCTATACAGGCAGGCTAGATAACCTTCAGAGGAGTTCGTAAGCTGAAACACTCTTGTCACGCCCAGGAATTTTTATTAACTGGAGCTGCAAGTTAACTCTTTCTCTGAGAGAAATGGTTATGGGGGAGAGCCCCCCGTAAAGTCAGAGGTGTAGGTGAGAGCATAAAACAGACTCTTGGTTTTGAGGGTAGATGCTCGGGAACAGGGGGTTTCCTGAGGCTTGATCACGCCTTTGCATATGCCAAGCCTCCTTCCTCATGACCTTTGCCACGGGTGGAGTTCCTCACACTGGCCCCCCAGCAGCTATTGATTCTGATTTGGATGGCAGGATTAAAGCAATCCATAACCTAATTTGAAAAGGACCAATGAGGTTGTTTTCATCCAAAGATAGACATTCAATTAATCACAGGTTACAGATATTATGAGCCCTTTCATCTGCCTGAATTTCATCATTTCTTGATATCTGGTTCAGTCCTCAAATGATACAATTTAAAGCAACTGAATGGATCCAATCAGACTGCTTTTCATGAAGAGGGGCAGGAAATGTCAGATGGGAAGTATTAGCCTATATACTAGTCTGGGACTCTGGTTTAACACTGAGTAGGACACCTGGTGGGCTTTCCTGGTGGCTCAGACAGTCAAGAATCTGCCTGCAATGCAGGAGACCCAGCTTCAATCCCTGGGTCAGGAGATCCCCTGAAGAGGGGAATGGCTACCTACTCCAGTACTGTTGCCTGGAGAATTCCATGAACAAAGGAGCCTGGCGGGCTACAGTCTGTGGGGTCTCAAAGAGTCAGACACAATTGAGTGACTAACACTTTCACTTTTTCACCTTCAGGACATCTGACAAGTAACTCATTAATAAACAGGAGTTATCATAATTCTACAATCTCATGGTTTTGGTACAATAAACAAAATTTTAAAACCTTATTATGTGAAATTTAGAATATCAGGCAAATATAAGTGACTCTTATCATCTTTAGTAGCATATTCCTTGCCCATGATGAATTTGTCTGCTTCCTAATTGCTTTTTTTGAAGCTGCTATCAATACCCAATGTCTTGAGAGAGTCCCCATTGTCAGCACCAGCTCTTGAAAACCCCACAAAATGGTATGAGTAATGATTGCATGAGAACACTTAGGTAAGGCAGCTAATGAACAATAGGACAGCTTCCTTAAATACTAGGTCCCTTCACTAATTCTTGTGTCCACCTATACCTGCTCCCCTGTGTAGGGAGAAGGAATGGCACAGAATCTGGGATGCAAGAATTTTGAGAAGAAAGGGGTAGTGCCAAGGATCAGATCATCCTAGTTTCAGTCAATGTTGACTGGATGTCCTTCATTCAAAAAACAGAGAAATTCAGAGACACCATGAAAAGCCAAAGAGTACCATTGAGGTCTGTTTATCTAAACATCCTTATCCAAAGTAATGATACTTAATTAAGAGTCCAGTCATTTGATCCAGATTCAAATAGTTTTCTTTTTCTGACCACAGTTTATTGAGAGCTTCCCATGAGCCAAGTATCATTCAAAACTATTTGAACATATTATTCCTCATCCTCACACTTGGGGTTATCAATAGTCCTTGGTGTGAAGATGAGGGAAGAGGCTGAGAGAGGTTCAACAGCTGCCCAAGCTCCCACGGGTGGGGAGTAGCAGAGCCTGGGTTCAAACCTTGGACACAGAAACCCAAGGCCTTCCGGATTGCCACAAGAACTCCACTGCCAGAGAGTTCTTTGACAGTTGCCACAACTCCGCTGACAGCTGGTATTTGACCCAGATAATCTTGATGGGCAACCATTGCAGGTAATCCTATTGGGTTCTTGCCTGGGATCAGTATGCAACCCCCTCCCCCAATTGAATTCAGCATCAAATGCACCGTAAAGTAAGCAGAAATCATATCTTAGGAAAGCCAGGTGGAGAAAAAAAAATGAATGCAAACTCTAAAACTATCATTTAAAACCCTACTGGATGTAAAACAAAAATGTTCTGCCTGGTAACATAGATTAATAAAATAATTAAGCCGTGTTAAATAGGTAATGTTTTAGTCAATTTCGTGTGGGTAAAGCACTCTTGCACAGATTGCAACTTCTGCAGAGAGACTATAAACGTTTGCCTTTTATGAGATTTTAAAAGCATATCTTACTTTAAATTCAAAATCTTAGTGTCACACACAGCTGCATTTGATGAAGAGTTACTCCTGCACTGTTTGCAAAGAGGAGCCTGCCGCTGGGTTTTGACAGAGGTTTAGAAGAAGGCCGAGGTCGGTCTTTAAAAGTAACCAAGTAGATCCAGCTTGAAATATTAATCATTTGTTTACCCACACTTAATGCATTTTACTCCTGTTCATCTACACGGAAATCTCACTTGGAATTTAACAGCAATCTATACCCAACCATCAAATATTTAGTGTCTGTTTAGGAAAAGTAATCGGTATAACTCAAAGTTACTGTTTGTTCTGTTTGATTAATGTTTGCCAAGTGGAAGTTCTGGAACAAAATGATACATCAGCGTTCCATACCTTCCTCTGCTTATCGATACCATATCCCTTCTTGATCTTTCCTTGCATTGCCCTTTGAAAGTGGAGCACAACGAGCATTTTCTTGAATTAAATCTTAATTTCTATAAAGAATGTGCATTTCCCCTGGATGGCAGCTGTTTCCTTCTCAAAATTCACCCTAGATAAACTATATCCAGCAGTATATCCACTTCTCACCACGTATTTGCCTTCTCTCAGTTTCACTAATCGCAGTTACAGCCTAGAACAGCCTTCCTCCTGTCCTGGCTCCTTTCCTGTGGCATTTCTTCAGATCAATCCTTGCATCTCTGGGGGCAGCACAGTACTATAAGCTGAGAGTTTGATGAATGAAATAATGAGCATCCTCACATGTATAGTGAGGATGATGGAATCCACCCCACTCATCGAACAGGCTGTTGCAATGATTAAACAAATCAGAACCTAGGCAAACGTTTTAAACATAGTAAAATGATGTATCAACATATATTCTTATTACTATTGCCACCCTTTGAATAGTGCATGGTAAGAAATTCTTGAAAGAAGTTGAAGGTAGGAAATAAATACCTGTAGGCTCATAAAAATGTGCATAGCTTAAATAACTTTGTTCCATAAAAGGTAGCATAGTTTCCTCAATGCTTGAATTGAAATATTGACCTTTATTTTCTCCTCTCAACTCTGACTCAGAGCCTAGTTCTCATAACAGAAATGTTTCTCTAAGTAAAAGTTATTTTTTTCAAGAACAGAATTTTGTAGCCCAATGCTTAAAGTCATCAATGTAATGAGTTTCAATAGGGGAACAATTCTGCTGTGTAGGAATCATGAATGACACTTGATTTACTACAACCAGCCATCTACCAATGACCAGAAAAATTAAGAATAACTTGCATGGATAAATTGAAGCAAGCTTTAGCATTTCCTTTTATAATAACCATTTTGATTATCTTAACTTAGGCAAGATGCCAGCAGAAGTGAGATTTCACAACTGGACTAACTAAGAGATAATGAGCCAAGATACTTCTTCTTCTGACAAGGAAACAATACTTCTCTTCCTTGATGTTGGATCCTGACGTTAATCTGATTTTGATTTTTCTCAGAGGAAATGCTATCGTCTCAACTGCAAAATCGATTCCTTCGTCATAAATCATTATGCTCTGTGCTATTCAAGGATTTTATCTTTTCTCTGAATTTGATTTAGTGATATCTGTAAGGAACAAGATTTTAGACCCAGTTGTCACCAATGAAAGTACTAAATATTCCCTAAGTTTATCTTTTTTTCTATTTAATATGACCTTGGGCTGGGTCTGTGCTTTCCTCAGGATGGCTGTTCTTAGAGTGGTTACAATAAGAAACATTTCATAATACAAATATAAAAATGAATATAGCTGTCTCAGAAAAAAAAAAAGAAGGATCAAACATTTCTTGACTTTCGGTAAGCTGAAATAAGTGAGATTCTGGTTTAAAAAATTTTCTAAGCTGTGTCCCCAGCATCCTAGAAAGGGAATTCTCGGTGGCTATTCAAACAGATCCAGTTAAAGAGGGAGACACAGTCAGGGACCAGTAAAGACAGCGTTTGTGCGAGTGTGTTTTCAGTTCTTAGTTCATTGTCATTTGAATAGCGTTTGAGCTGCTGGAAATTCTTCTAGAAATTCCAAGCAGTTCACCAATTAGTTTTTACCTTAAAATGTGAGTCTTTCTTTGAAACTTACTTAAACCCTCTAAAGTACTTCTACATCTTTTGCTGTCTCTTCTTTTTTAAAAAAACCCAGAACCTGATTACTAACCTGAAAAAGTGAATTAGCAACATTAGGGAGGATAAAAGAATACTGCTTTGAGAACTTGGGAAAGCACCAGCATGTCTTCCTGGGAGGAAGAGAGAGAGAGCATTCTACAGGAGGTGAAAATTAAAAGCAGTAGTACATACTTGACAAACAGCCAATGCATTTCAAAATGTTTTGCTATATTTACATGAATCACATCTCATTGGTAGTATTCTTCACATCTTGGTCAGATAATTGCTCTAAATACCATCAGAAGGGTAGTGGGAAGACTGAGGATTGTCTCTTCTTTTTAAAGTAAGCATGATATTTGATTTTTAAAGGGCCAGTAATATTACCTATCAATCTGTTAAAGCAATGTAGAATCAGTGTGTTGATATATTCAGCAGATGAATATCTGTGTTCCTCTCACTTGTGTCCCAAACCCAGCCCCAGGATGGCTGACTTAGAACTGCAGAGAAATCAAGGCCCCATCCTTGAACTTTCAACTATTGTAAATCACCTCATCTCTGTGCATTGTCACAAAAAGTTCTATTCCTTTTATTTTGAATGAAAACAAATCAAAAACAAAAATAATGTCTGGGTAGTAATCCTGACATGCTTTTATTCCCAAGGCCATCTCTTCCAGGATGTACAAATTGGGAAGTCATTTCACCTCTTTTGACTTAAACTGCCTGAACTAAAAGTTAAATTTATAGTTGAAGCATGGATTAACTCTTTTGTGCTTCAAAAGTCCAAGGTCACACTACAACCTTAACTATGTGGATTTTGTCAGTGATAGCTGTCAGCATGGTGTTCATACTGAAAACGTACAAATTGTTCATATCTTTCTCCAAAATCCTTGCCTCTTGTAAATATTTCTAGCCCATAAGTTTCTATATAAATGACTCCAAATGGCCACATAGAGTTGACTTAATCATCGAGTCTATTGGGATATTTATAAATGACAATGATCTTGATATACATTCAGAAAGCTCTGAAAGGAGTATGATTTTTAATGTAATTCTAAGATGTACAAGATGGCAGTTCTACTTAAAACATTTAATCCTGATTAGTAGAACTAGCTGGCAACCTCTGTTTCCTGCTGTTTTGGAAATATGTTCAACTTCAGGACTAACTTGTGTAGATTAGTCTTGGATTTCTTTCTACTTTTACCAGAATTCCAATTCCTAGCTTAATTATTGACTATAATTTCCCTAAGGGTATCTTTCTTTCTGGATTACTGAAAAATCTATTGTTTTTTTTTTGTTTGTTTGTTTCTGGATATGAAATGGAAAGTGACTCTAATGAAGTGACACTAACAAGAATAATAAGAATAATATATTTGTAGGTGCTTACATTTATATAGGGTATTCTTTCTATCAAAGGAGAATAGAGGCCTTATCCTGTTTGACAGGGTGATAAACAAACTGAATCAAAGTGATCGGTTCCATCACCAGGGGCGAAATGTCGGAGCTATTAAATAGTCCACAGCAATACAGGAGTGAAGGGTGAACACACCAAAAAATTCTTTCTTTGTCATCTTATGGGATGTATCTCCACTGTTGGTGGTCCTTCTCAGACTGCCAGAGAAAATCCCAAAGTGCTTGTAATAAATTTCACCTCCAGTCATTTGTGTTCCCACCTTGGGTGCAGTATTAAGACAGAGTGTTAAAATGGGACAAGTGTGGGATTAGAGACAGATGGACCTGTTCTCTGGTTCCATTTCTTCGATTTATGAACTTTCCAACTTGGGCCGATCACACAGCTTCTGTGAGCAGTGTTTGCCATCCCTGTGTGGTCTATGCGGGATGTGATGATGGCTCCCCTGGCAGGATGTTATAATCATTAAATGAAATAAAATATTCCAGTTGCCTAGTGTACGCCTTCAGTACCCCACATGCGATAATTCCTCAAGGAGGAAAGTACAGAATTGGTATCCAGGGCTGAGAGTGGGACAGTGAGTTTTTTCCCACTTTGTTTGACTGATCACTGTCTACACATTTTCTGTCTTGCTAATTGGTCCCTTTCTTGGTCTTTTGGTCTTTCTCCTGACATTTTTTGTCTACTCCCATTGTAGTTGCAGGGTTGTCACTTTCTACAGTCCCCAGCTGGGGGTATTTGAGGCATGAAGAAAACCCAGGGGACTCCCTGCCACGTTGTGGATCAAGGCCCATCGAGTTCAGCGGGACTGCTTTCTCCACTTTTGAGTCTTCTTATGTCTGTTTCATAGACACACTGACCGAGTGTTGGGCTGGACTTGGCATGTACTCCATCTTGGTCACGAACGTGGAGCACGGATTTTCTGCAATAATGTTTATTTTTGAAAAACACATCTCTAAAGTATGTCCCTATCTTCCTGCCTTCCTAAGCATCCTATACAAAACACAATTTAATCTTTTATCATTAAGGTATCACTATGTTAAAAAAATTTTTAAGAATAATGGTCTGTTCACTAACTGCATAGTATCGTAGACACAGATGCTATAGGGGATTTACCTCCTTTATAAGCTAAATCCTAAATATTACCTTCAGGCAAAACTAAGGTCCTGTAATGGTCAAATCAGTGTGCTTCCATCATCCTGTGTTACTTTTCTTTTTTTATGCAACTGCCTATCCTAACGTTCTTAGAGACATTCGTACCTTCTTCCCAATACTCCTCACATTGTTTCTAAACCACTCCATACAGATAGTGAACTAAAGTCCAAGGTGACTCTACAAATCCTCCTTGGCAACAACACAGAATACCTGCCCTTGAAGGCTTGATAAAGAATAACAAGGTGCCATCTTAAAGATTCCTTTATGGTATACAATAACCTGGTCAAATAGAAAATATCTTCTGTTTAATCCAATTCATTTTTATCAAGCACTATGATAAGCCAGGCACTGAGCTGCTAGGGGACACAAATATGAGAAAGATCCTCCCTCCCCAAGTTGTTTACAGTAGAGGGAGGAGGAGGCCCCACACACTAAGGACAGGTAGTGATGACAGAGCTCAGTTGGTAAAGAATCTGCCTGCAATGCAGAAGACCACAGTTTGATTCCTGGGTCAGGAAGATCTGCTGGAGAAGGGATAGGCTACCTACTCCAGTATACTCGGTCTTCCCTTGTGGCTCAGCTGTAAAGAATCCACCCACAGTCTGGGACACCTTGGTTCGATCCCTAGGTTGGGAAGATCCCCTGGAGTAGTAAAAGGCTGCCCACTTTGGTATTCTGGCCTGGAGAATTCCGTGGACTATATAGTCGATGGGGTCACAAAGAGCTGGACACGACTGAGCCACTTTCACTTTCAGCGATGGCATAATGCTGATGGATTAAGAGAAGAGGGTTGAGGAGAGCCTCTGCATAGAGGTGACCTTTGAGTTGGATTTTGAAGTATGAGAGGAATGTTTTTGTTTAAGTAAAGGAAGAGAGAAAAAAATACAAGCATGATCATGGGGGCTAGAAAACACCCGGAAAAGTCCAGAGCGTGGCAGGATGCCTGATGTGCTGGGGATTCTCAGCTGATCCTTGCAGAGCTGTTGATTTAAGCTTGCATGGTGAGTCGGAGAGATAGAAGAAAGTTAAAGGGCTTTGCAAGACATTTTTCTCTGTTATTTTCTATTTCATTAAGTGCTTTTGCTCCTTTATTTCTTTTTGCCTGCCTCTGGTGTACAGTGATAATATGCACACATGGCAAACTGCACAATGTGAGAACTGCCGCTTTCAGGAAAACTTGCCACAAGTAGCCTTCTTTCTCTTTCTTAAAAAATCATAAGAACATGAACTGGTTAAATTACTTTGCCGCCTCTAAATGTGGAAACTAGTTGAGTTCTGGAGGGGAAAAAAATTGATTGCCATAACAAGGTCTACTGCTAAACTGAACATATGTTGCTCATAATGTCACTTTCTAAATCAATGAAATTATCATTATAGAACATGTCGACAAATTAGACATGTAAAGCGCCGGCTGTATGTGGGAGAGATGTAATTTGGCTCCATAAAAAGAAAATTAAACAATAAAATATCAATGACAGATGTAGTTAGCTAAAGGTTTTGAGGTTTAAATACCAATTTGTGGGGAAAAATTATGCAGACAAACTGAGGGTACCAGATAAAAATACGAGTCTTCATGAGAGAGGAAGTTTCAGTCTTTTGACCAGATGTTCTAATACCTTCGCTGTGCCCTTTATTTAATGGATGAGTCTACACACAAGTTCCTAACTTTTCAAAATCCAAATAAAGTAGGTTGGTTAGTAGATAATAAAAGAAATAAAGCTAATCAAATATTTAATTCATGTCTCTGACTGTAGTCCATGGGATTCTCTAGGCCAGCATACTGGAGTGGGTAGCCTTTCCCTTCTCCAGGGGATCTTCCTAACCCAGGGGTCAAATCCAGGTCTCCTGCATTGCAGGTGGATTCTTTACCAACTGAGCTATCAGGGAAGCCCGATTTGAAAGCTATAATAGATTAGGTTAGATTGGTAAAGCCACATTCTCTGAACCTGGGATTCTTCAAGTGGAATTGTCTTGTGTTTCTTTCCTTAGAAAGCAACATGACCAAAAAAACCCACAGGCTGCAATGTATTTCTAGTTGTGGTTAATTATTCCTAACATAACAGCATTATAGAATTACATAGAATCTTAAAGATAAGTATGAAAACTAATCAGCACAATTATTGATAATAAGCTTATTGTTATCACTAATAAAGTTGTGGGGTGTATTATAGCAAAATAAGTAAAAATCAATCATCTTTTGTACCTCAGAAAAGAATTTTCTTACATTGGCAGTTCCTAGTGGGTTTCAGACTTTCAATGTCTATATCTGGAAGGATAGATAGACCCAAACTCTTCTCAGCACTGAAGCCCAGGACAGAGTAATGGCAGATAAGCAGTAGAAAACGTCTGATGACCGTCTTCAACAACCCCATATTGATTAAGATAGGAAATACGACATACACCAAAATCATAGAAACGTCAGAACATTTCAACGTCTATGGAATTTACTAAGAGACTTCTCTAATCTTTTATAAATCTACTTTTTCCCTCACTGTGCCCTCAATCTTGGGAATCAAGAATTGGTTCGTATCTTGTCTCCTAGCATTTAGCACAGCAACGGGCACATAGTAGTAACTTAATAAACACAAGTTAAAATGATGTTCAGCTGGAAAGAGGCAGAAATAAAAAGAAGAAAGGTTAAAATATTTCCCAATGAAAGCCATTCATTCTGTCCATAAAACTATTCTGTTTCTGCATGTGGGAATGTTTTAATCCCGCCCTTGTGTAGTTAAGTGGGGTCGCATGAATGGTAATTCCAGCAATCAGTTGTAAGAGGAAGTGGCCATGCTCACGTCCAGGCTGGCCCGTCTGGTTGCTAGTGTGAGACTTTGTAGGGGGTACGTTCACTCTCTCAGTGCTCAAGCCAGCTTCTCCATCAGCCTGAACTATAATCCCAGGTTAATTATAATGAACAGAGTCCCAAACTAACCTATGGACATAATGTAAGCGTTAGAAGTCACCTTTTGTTGTTCTAAGTCCCTGAGATGGTGCTGGATGTACAGTAGGCAAAGATAAAGTGGCTGCTATTATCTCCCAGGAAACATTCCTTCTCCTATTCAAATGCCATGTGGTATCCATCATGCATGCTAAATTGTTTCAGTTGTATACAACTCTTTTTGACCCTGTGGACTATAGCCTGCCAGGCTCCTCCAACAGGTACTCTCCAGGCAAGAATACTGGTGTGGGTTGCCATTTCATCCTCCAGGGGATCTTTCCAACCCAGGAACCAAACCCAGTCTCCTATGCCTCCTGCATCAGCAGGTGGGTTCTTTACCACTAGCACCATCTCCGAAGCCCACACCATATGGTATGCATCTTCCCGATCATCTCAACCTCACTCCCAACCTCCATCCCATTCCCAAAGGGGCCAGTTTGATTAAACTTTCAAGTATTGACGTAGTCCATGCCTGAAGATTTTCCTCCAGTGGAAAAACTCTTTTCAGAGTGGGCTTATATACAAAGTTGACAAGGATGACTCTGCAGAACATTACACAAACACACATCTCAGCAACTTCATTCACTGTCTTCTTAGTCAATACAGAGAAAGACTTGATATAAATAGATAGATTACCATGATCATTCAAGTAGATATTATTTTCATGTCTAATGTTATTGAATGGATGGAATTCCCATGTCTAATGTTACTGAATGGATGGTTCCATTATATTGCACACAATATAATTAATAGAAAAAAAATGACAGTTTTATAAAGTAGGAAGAAATGAGGATCTAACATAAACGACATTCTCTTCTGAAAGTTGTGGATCGAAAACTTCCCCAGCATCTGTTATGGAAATATGGAAACTTATATTTTTAAATGCAGTGTGAAATGTAAAATAAGAGATAAAATGTGGTGAGTCCATATTTGAAGATCCATGCTTGTCAAAATAACACTTTCAAAAAAAATCATTTAGAAAGGTTACCCCTCAGAATATTGCCACCAACAGTGCTACTTTCAATAATTTGTATGTTTGGTATATCCATACAATATTCAACCCTACCAGTTCATAACCCCAAGAGGAAAAAAAAGCAGCAGCATACCAGTACAACAGGTAACCTCCAGACTGTGTGAAAGGAGACATATTTTGGCAGGCAGGTTGGATTGGGAAGCCCAACCTCAAACTAGCCGAAGAGAGAAAGCAGTTGTGATGGGATCAATTAGTTGGCAATGAAAATTAAGAAAGCAGCATCCAGCAATAAGGAGAGTGATGTTGTAACTGAAAGTGGGGTTGGGCTACTCACTGCCCTTTTGGATGCTGGCAACCAAGGGGGCAGGGGTGGGGCAGAGGGTGGATGCCTGTCCAGAGGCCAATTCCCCCAACTGACAATCAGTGGGCAAGAGCTTTTATACATGGAGGGCCACGTGTAGAAACAAGCACAATCAGCTCTGACAGTCACCTTGATATCTGTCATCAGTGATCTGATGTTCCATTTCTTGAGGCCAGTTCTTGGCCTTGTGGGAGCTTACGTCAGGACTCCAGTCTGGTCATCACAGAGTTAACTTCTCCACCTGGCGGGGGGTTTCAGTCTATAAGACAGTTCAGAGGCTATGGCTCAGAGTATCACCTATTGCCTTTGAAGAGGTCCTTGACTTTGCTGAATGACTTTATTATTATTTGGTCTTCGTTGACTGTTTCCCTTGGTTTCTGCATTTTCTCACTTCTCTGATTACACTTTTTCTTTGGCTGAAGTTATTTCCATAGACAAAAGGCAGAGAGCATGGCGGGAGGTAAAAACCATAGTGTCCTGCTCAGTTTCAATGTTGCATAGAGTAGTTGTCTCCTGAAAGTTAACTCTGGGACCGTTTTCTTTATTTTAGAAAGTAGCAAGAGCTCCCGGACAGTCTAGTGGTTAGGATTCAGCACTTTCACTGCTGTGACTGGCATTCAGTTTCTGGTAGGGAAATTGAAATCCTGCAAGCCATACAGCACTGCTAAATTTTTCTTTTAAGTAGTATTGCAATACAACCTGCTAACAGTTTATCAAATGATGAAGACCACGCTCCTCAGGGAGGAGAGGACCTAAAGGATGCTTCAACACCTGCATCTGAGTTGCCCACAAGTTCAGTCTATGCCTAGGCTTATTCCACCTGTCAATTCCTATAAGAGATTTGCTATTCTTGTTGGATTGTATGTAGCATGTCCATAATCATGTCCATAATTTATATTTTCCTTCAAACTTTCCCTCCCTCTGCCTTTCATTAGAGATAGATATTCCAACAACAGTCATCAGAGATACAAATTTTAAGCATGTAAACAGAGTATGTCCAGGAGAGGCCGCAAAAAGGGGACAGCCTGCAGAATCCATAACACCTGAGACTTTACTCTCATCCAGGATTGGCTGCAAATTTTGTGGGGCCTAAAACTTAAATTTGGTAGGCCCTTTATAAGAATGATACAAAATTACAAAAACAAAGTCCACTTAAAAGAAAGTCTCTTTTGAGCTTGAGAAATCATAGGAAACAACAAATTTTACAAAACAAAAAATCCAGAAAAATAGCATATGTGTATTTATTAATAGCTGTGAAAAGGCAGGCTTAAAACTCAACATTAAAACTAAGATCATGTCATCCAGTCCCATCACTTCATGGCAAGTAGAAGGGGAAAAAGTGGAAGCAGTGACAGATTTTATCTTCTTGGGCTCCAATATCACTGCAGATGGTGACTGTAGCCATGAAATTATTTAGAAGATGCTTGCTCCTTAGAAGGAAAGCTATGACAAAACTAGACAGCATATTAAAAAGCAGAGACATCACTTTGCTGACAAAGGTCCATCTAGTCAAAGCTATAGATTTTTCCAGTAGTCATGTATGGATGTGAGAGTTGGACCATAAAGAAGGCTGAGCACAGAGTAATCGATGCTTTTGAATTCTGGTGCTGGAGAATACTCTTGGGAGTCCTTTGGATTGCAAGGAGATCCAACCGATCAATATTAAAGGAAATCAACCCTGAATTTTTACTAGAAGAGCTGATGCTGAAGCTGAAGCTCCAATACTTTGGCCAACTGATGCAAAGAGCAGACCCACTGGAAAACACCCTGATGCTAGGAAAGATTGAAGGTGAAAGGAGAAGGGGGCTGCAGAGGATGAGATGGTTAAACAGCAGGAATGACTCAGCGCACACGAACATGAGTCAACTCCAGGAGCAGTAAAGGACATGGGAGGCTGGCATGCTGCAGTCCATGGGATTGCAGAGTTGGACACAACTTAGCAACTGAAAAACAGCAGCCACAAAAATGCCTCAGTATTACTCTCTCTCCAATGTGCATTTTGGTTACGAAGTCTTTGATCACCTTTTGATATGATAATCTTTTTTTTTTTTTTTTTAATGAAGTGGAACGGTGACTCCCTCTTCCAGAATGACTGACCAGAAGCTGGTGGTGATTGTTACTATTGCTATGAGAGCTTCCAACTTCATAACTCATCATTGGTAGTAGCATATACACATTTAGGATTGGAGTTCAATTTGGGAGAAGTTCTTCAAGTTTCTTTCCTATAAGAGCGGTGAGATTTGGAAGAATTTTTTGTAGGAGAGCTTCACAGTTGTACCTTTCACATTTTGTTTTCTCTCCACTTCCCACACACTTCAGTGCAGGATGTTATTAGGGCATATGTATGTCACCACTGGATCTCCACCTCAGCAATATCACGTTACAGTGCTAAGTAGGTTGACTGGTGGGCATCAGAGCAGCCCTGGCAGACATTCCTAATCCAGAAATCCTGGCAAACTTTTAACTGATCACAGAACCAACCATCCACATAAATATATGAATCACAACCTAATGTCCCCTTAGCTAGACCCCTAAAATACAATGGAATACCACTAACAGAAGGGGAGCTATCACAGATGAGAAGGTAACACGAGTGGCAAAAGGCATCTGTCTTAATCCATTGGAATCATAGCATCTCACTTTAAAATTTTTTTACAAACCTAGGACACTTTATAATAGGGTGAGCAAGCATCCCAGCTTGCCCAGAACAGCCCCAGGTTTAGCACTGAAAGCCCAGCCTCCCCAGCAACCCATTAGTCTCCAGCAACCAGAACACTCAGTCACTCTATCTTATAGACACACTTCTGGGGCACCTCCCAGGGTCTTGCAGGGACCAGGTAAGTGAGTGGCCGTGGAACTCAGCCTTATGATCCACCAGCCTTGTGGTCAATCTCTCTCAGTTGCAGACTTTATCCTGAGAGTCATTACCTTGTGACACTGGGCCATATTCATTATCTTCTGAGTTTCTTTCTCTTTTAACAGTTGTAGAATATGGTTGCTTGAGATGATTGCATGAAATTATAAGCATTCTGTGCAAAGTGAGAAATTGGCCCTTGGAAGTTATTGTTATAGGCTATTATTAACTGCAGAAACCAAGTGATTTCCATGGTTACTTGTCTTCCATATTTTAACGTAAAGTCAGTGATAAAAAATTAAAAGTTAAATTCTGAATTTATTTAAGCCAACTTTACAGAATCTCATCCCTGTCATGTTTTATGAACTATTTCTATGCAACCGTATGTTGTGAAAAAAAGTCACAATTAATTTTTTATGAACTTAGCATCTCAGAGAGAACAGCAGTGATGCACTTTATACCAAAAACAACTTTGCAGCCCAAACCATTGGAATTAATAGTTTGAAACAAGACCTCACAAGAAACAAAAAGAATTATTTAGAAGAAAACTAGAGTTGAAGAAGAGGAATATCTATTTCATTCTATACTATCAACATACTTCCTTGATAATTTCAGGGTTTAATCACCATAGCATCTGAGAAGTTGTTTCTTATTTTTAACTAAACTTTATTCTACTATAACATGGGCCCATTTGTCTTATTTACATCTCTATGGTGATAAAAACAAATGGTCAACATTTTCCTCAGAATATTTCTCATCTTTGTGAATGATCATTGTCACTTAGCCTTTCCTAGTCAAAATTAAGCAACATTGTGTCTTTATAGCCTTTAAGAGAGGAGCAGTGTGTCAGCCACAGGATAGCTTGTATAGAAAAGAAAGTGAAAGTCACTCAGTTGTGTCTGACTCTTTGCGACCCCATGGACTATACAGTTTATGGAATTCTCCAGGCCAGAATAACTGGAGTGGGTAGCCTTTCCCTTCTCCAGTGGATCTTCCCAACCCAGGGATCAAACCCAGGTCTCCTGCATTGCAGGTGGATTCTTTACCAGCTGAGCTATCAGGGGAGCCCAAGAACAGTGGAGTGGGTAGCCTATCCCTTCTCCAGCAGATCTTCCTGACCCAGGAATCAAACCATGGTCTCCTGCACTGCAGGTGGATTCTTTACCAACTGAGCTATCAGGGAAGCAGGGTAGCTTACTTGACAATATCTTTTCTGTGCCTAAAATTCAGCAAGACTCAAAATATAAACTCAACTAATGGGCAAAAAACACCTGCTAAATGAGTAAGCCAATAGCTCAATGTGTGAATTGAGAGAAGTTACCAATGTCAATGGACTTGATCATTCTCATCTTTAAAATAAGGAAATTAGATTGCCTCGAGCACTCAGTCCAGCCTTGAAATTCTGCCATCTTAGAATCTATTGTTTTATTCTTCATCCTGGATTCTTTCTGAGTAACCAGAAAAGGATACAAAACCCGAGAAAGGATCTAGCCCAGCATAATGGCAAGACTTTATCCTTGCCTCTTTGGCTATTTTCCTGTAAATGTTCATTAAACCCGCTTGCTTTTGAAATAAAGGTGTTGGGAAGGTAGTCCATGCTCTAGCCCAGAGGTTTTTGCTGCTAAGATAATTTCTACTCATTTTTTACCCAGCTCTTAACTGTTTTTGCATGCCTTGTTACAGAGATGTATCAAGCACATCAAATTTGAGTTTCTATAGATCACAATACCTGATAAAATACTCCGGTTACAGATAATACAACTGAAGAGAAATATATTGAAGATTTTGTTTGCTTGTATGCTTGTTTTAGTTCATGAAGCCAAACCTATATGGTGAGATGACTGAGTTGGGAGAGGGTGGAAACAAAGAAGAAAAAAAGACAACTTCTGATCCAGTCTTGCCAGCACTCTTAGTAGCAAAAGATGCTGACTGTCAGTTTTGCAGGATTCAGTTGGTAAGATGATTTAATCGTTCTTAAAACAGAAGAACACCAAGACCAATCTGTTCAGTGGTTTCATGTGAATGTTGGCTAATAATTTTGATCATGAGGATGTGGTACCCTGGTATACCAGTTTAAAATACTCTCAAACTGAAAGAATCACTGTGCCTTCCAAATGGCACAGCTTAATCCCACAGAGAAAATGACTCTAGCGGGATGAGAGGCCTCTATCTGTGCAATTATAAATTATAAATAAGTAATTAAAGATTAATTCTCAATCTCTTTAGGCCCTAAGATGGATGGGCCATCTGGTTATTCCTGAGATGCTTAAAGAGCACTGATGCTCATATGTCCCAATCAATGGTAAGACCTTTTAGAGAGAAAAAAAATGCAAGAAGTCTCAGTGTTTTGTTCTTGAACTTATTTGTTGGTCCCATCTAACTCTTCCATAAACATGTAAAATTTTTCTAGGGGGTCTGTTTAGTAGCTCATATACTGTTCCTAGGGATTCCCTGGTGGCTCAGATGGTAAAGAGTCTGCCTGCAATGCAGGAGACCTGGGTTCAAATCCTGGGTCAGGAAGATCCCCTGGAGAAGAAAATGGCAACCCACTCCATTATTCTTTTCTGGAAAATCCCATGAATGAAGGAGCCTGGTGGGCTAAAGTCCATAGGGTCACAATGAATTAGACATGGCTCAGTGACTTCACTTTCACTTTTCTTTTTCATACTGTTCCTATAATTCTCATTAATCCTCATTTTTTGAAAAGCTATAAAGATTTAGGAGATTCTGCAATTTTATATTAGCCCTTTGGCATCCAAAGTGTAATAACCATCTTTGTATGAAGAACAACTAAGTCACACCAAAAGACAGCTCACGATTGCCAGGAGAAATATCAATGACCTCAGATATGCAGATGACACCACCCTTATGGCAGAAAGCAAAGAACTAAAGAACCTCTTGATGAAAGTGAAAGAGGAGAATAAAAAGCTTGCTTAAAACTCAACATTCAAAAAACAAAGATAATGGCATCCGGCCCCATCACTTCATGACAAATAGATGGGGAAACAATGGAAACAGTGAGAGATTTTATTTTGGGGGGCTCCAAAATCACTGCAGATAGTGACTGCAGCCATGAAATTAAAAGACACTTGCTCCTTGGAAGAAAAGCATGAACAACCTAGACAGCATATTAAAAAGCAGGGGTGTTACTTTGCCAACAAAGGTCTGTCTAGTCAAAGCTGTGGTTTTTCTAGTAGTCACGTATGGATGTGAGAGTTAGACTATAAAGAAAGTTGAGTGCCAAAGAATTGATGCTTTTGAACTGTGGTGTTGGAGAAGACTCTGGCGAGTTCCTTGGACTGCAGTGAGATCCAACCAGTCCATCCCAAAAGAAATCAGTCCTGAATATTCCTTGGAAGGACTGATGCTGAAGCTGAAACTCCAATATTTTGGCCACCTGATGTGAAGAACTGACTCACTGGAAAAGACTCTGATGCTGAGAAAGATTGAGGGAGGGAGGAGAAAGGGATGACAGAGGATGAGATGGTTGGATGGCATCACCGACTCTATGGATATGAGTTTGAGTAAGCTCCAGGAGTTGGTGATGGACAGGAAAGCCTGGCGTGCTGCAGTCCACAGGGTCATAAAGAGTTGCACACAACTGAACAACTGAATTAAGCCAAGTCCTTCCCAAAGAGCCATCTCTGAACAGCTAGCTCTCTCCTATGTTTCCTCATTCCCTTCTTATCCTGGGTAATGTATTTGCTTCTAGGATTCAAAACCTGCAGAAAACTGTCAGCTGTCAGGGAGTCATTGCTTGCACCTCTCCATTGCCCTTCATTGTACACAATGCAACACATTGTGTACAGCAGGCAAGGCCGAGTTCATTAGCAGAGTCATGCAGAAAACCGTCTGCAGCAGGGCGGTTCTTCTCATCCTCTGCCCTCTCCGTTCTGCCACCCGGCACCCACCCCGATCCCCAATAAGTCATCTGGCATTCCCTCTTCTCATTTCAGTTCCAAATTCTGCATTTCCTCCCTGATGGCAATTTAGATTGGCATAAGACAGAATGACAGGTCATCTGTCATGGCACCTTTTCATGCAGAAGACCTTAAGTCAAGGTCAAAAGAGACTCTGTCGGCCATAATATCATGGACCATGTTGAGAACTCAAACATGGTTCCCATCACATAAACTGATCAGCCTCTCCCCTGTGAACCAGCTTCAGGACCTCCGTGACACCAGGAATAAAAGGTGAATTCTGTACACCCTGCCAACCTGGTCCTCTGCCCACCATTCCAACATCATCTTGGACCATACTCCCTCACCTTGGTGACACGCAAGTAGTCCAAGGGAACAGCACACTCTGTTGTAGGCTGGTGGCACTAGGAGCTGCCACAGATATTCTGGAGATCTGTTTTGCCTATATATCAAAAGACTTGCTGTACATATTCTTTGACCCAGCAATTTCACTTCTTGCCTTTTACCCTAAAGAGATAGTCAGGACACACGATGAAATCAATATACTAGTTAAGAATGCATTGCAAAATTCTTTGTAGAAGTTAAAACTTGAAAACCTTCTTTATATCAACCAAAAAAGAAGCTGATTAAATTAGAGAAATTCATTCATAATTCTGAACCCATTAAAATTTGACTGTCTCCTTAAATGTGGGATATGCGTTGTAATTTCCTTCTGAAGAGTATAGTATGGAAAAATTGCTAGAAGAATCACTTTTACAGTGGAGAAACCTGATAAACAACACTTAGCCAAGTGATTAATATTGATATCAGCATGTTGATTTAATCATTCTGGTGGTAGTGATGTGGTGGTGGTGGTAGTTCATACAGACACACACACACACACACACACACAGCAGCTCCTTTTGTATTTCTCTGGGGCAAGTCTGGAGTCCGCTCTGTCTCCAAGGAACCCTGTTCTGTTTTGTTGGAAAATGATATTTAGAAACAAAATCTAGACCCAAGATATGCTATCAATACTGGAAAACCATTGCTTCTAGGACCTCTAGCCAGAGTGACCTAGGAAATATATGTATGTGCATAAACTCACACATAAACACAAACACCTACATTTCTACATCCATCTGTCTGCCTAGATGATAATATAGACAGATGATTGATAAATTCCAATTCACCACCATAGATTCATTGTATCTTCCTTGCTTATAGTTTTTCTCTAATATCAAAAAACCTGGTCCCATTATCTGTGCTTCTTATACTTACTTATTCAATCCTAATAAACACATAAAGCAGTTACAGAATTGCTAGCCCATACCTATAACAAATTTAATAACTGAATTAAACTCTAAACATATATATATGTTTATTTTATGAAGTTTTTCTTTGACTCTTTCCCCATGTTTCTATTGTGTTTCTGATCCTTTGTTTCTCAGGTTTTAAGGGTTCCTTACGAATTAAGGATATTTGACCTTTGTCTGTGATATACGTTGAAATATCATCTCCTAGTTTATCAGTTGTCTTTTGATGTTGTTTATGAGATATTTTTGCCATGTGAAATATTTTAATTATGTCATCAAATTTATCAATCTTTTACTACCTCTGGATTTTAAGACATAGTTAAAAAGCCTTTTCCTACCCAAATTTAAAGAGGAATTCACTCACTCTTCCAATGCTTATATGGTTTCATTCTTAGATGTATAACTCAGTCAAGTTACGGTTTATCCCTGTGTATGGTTACACACTTCTTTCTCCATCATCTCTTTACAAGAACATTTTCATTTGAGTGAAATTACCTTGGAAGAAATCAGGTTAACAGAAAGGGGTAGCATTAAGTTAGCTGTGAAGAAAGAGCAAAGCTTTAACTCGAAATGGCTAGAGACAAAGCCAGTGCTTATGATGACTTCCAGGATGGCTTGGTCTCTACCTGCCTCCCTAACTTTAGCTCTGCATGACGAGGACAATCTTCTCCACCAAAGCCAGGCTCTTGTATCAATACTTCCCTGGAAATGTACATAAAGGCAAGATCCATGATCTGTATTAGCAACAACCAAGAATGGCAGCTTCTTCTGGCAAAAGATCGATTAAGTTTGTATTCCTTGTGGTTGGAATCTTAACTTCAGGGTGAAACATTCTTTTTTTTTTTTTTTTTTTTTTACTTTACAATACTGTATTGGTTTTCCCATACATTGACATGAATCCACCACGGGTGTACATGAGTTCCCAATCCTGAACCCCCTCCCACCTCCCACCCCATATCATCTCTCTGGATCATCCCCATGCACCAGCCCCAAGCATACTGTATCCTGTATGGAACATAGACTGGCGATTCGTTTCTTACATGATAGTATACATGTTTCAATGCCATTCTCCCAAATCATCCCACCCTCTCCCTCCCCCTCAGAGTCTAAAAGTCCGTTCTATACATCTGTGTCTCTTTTGCTGTCTCGCATACAGGGTTATCATTACCATGTTTCTAAATTCCATATATATGTGTTAGTATACTGTATTGGTGTTTTTCTTTCTGGCTTACTTCACTCTGTATAATCGGCTCCAGTTTCATCCATCTCATTAGAACTGATTCAAATGTATTCTTTTTAATGGCTGAGTAATACTCCATTGTGTATATGTACCACAGCTTTCTTATCCATTCATCTGCTGATGGACATCTAGGTTGCNTTCTAAATTCCATATATATGTGTTAGTATACTGTATTGGTGTTTTTCTTTCTGGCTTAATTCACTCTGTATAATCGGCTCCAGTTTCATCCATCTCATTAGAACTGATTCAAATGTATTCTTTTTAATGGCTGAGTAATACTCCATTGTGTATATGTACCACAGCTTTCTTATCCATTCATCTGCTGATGGACATCTAGGTTGTTTCCATGTCCTGGCTATTATAAACAGAGCTGTGATGAACATTGGGGTCCATGTGTCTCTTTCAGTTCTGGTTTCCTCAGTGTGTATGCCCAGCAGTGGGATTGCTGGGTCATAAGGCAGTTCTATTTGCAATTTTTTAAGGAATCTCCACACTGTTCTCCATAGTGGCTGTACTAGTTTGCATTTCCACCAACAGTGTAAGAGGGTTCCCTTTCCTCCACACCCTCTCCAGCATTTATTGCTTGTAGACTTTTGGATCGCAGCCATTCTGACTGGTGTGAAATGGTAGGAGGTGAACTTTAAAGGTCTCCAGGTGATTCCACTTGCAGCCCAGGGCAAGAATCACTAGGCTACAGCCTCCTAGTTCTCACCCAGGCATGAGTTCCCTTGATGTTGGCTCCATTTGACAGAGCAGAGAATAAACTCAGACAGGATAAATCATTTGCTTAAAATCATGTGCTTGGTAAGAAAAGGAGCTGACGTACAACCCGGTTCAGTTCAGTCGCTCAGTCGTGTCCGACTCTGCGACCCCATGAATCGCAGCATGCCAGGCCTTCCTGTCCATCACCAACTCCCGAGTCTACCCAAACCCATGTCCATTGAATCGGTGATGCCATCCAGCCATCTCATCCTCTGTCGTCCCCTTCTCCTCCTGCCCTCAATCTTTCCCAGCATCAGGGTCTTTGCAAATGAGTCAGCTCTTCGCATCAGGTGGCCAAAGTATTAGAGTTTCAGTTTCAACATCCGTCCTTCCAATGAACACCCAGGACTGATCTCCTTTAGGATGGACTGGTTGGATCTCCTTCCAGTCCAAGGGACTCTCAAGAGTCTTCTCCAACACCATGGTTCAAAAGCATCAATTCTTTGGTGCTCAGCTTTCTTCACACTCCAACTCTCACATCCATACATGACCACAGGAAAAACCATAGCCTTGACTAGACGGAACTTTGTTGGCAAAGTAATGTCTCTGCTTTGTAATATGCTGTCTAGGTTGGTCACAACTTTCCTTCCAAGGAGTAAGCATCTTTTAACTTCATGGCTGCAATCACCATCTACAGTGATTTTGGATCTGAAAAATAAAGTCAGCCACTGTTTCCACTGTTTCCCCATCTATTTACCATGAAGTGATGGGACCAGATGCCATGATCCTAGTTTTCTGAATGTTGAGCTTTAAGCCAACTTTTTCACTCTCCTCTTTCACTTTCATCAAGAGGCTCTTTAGTTCCTCTTCACTTTCTGCCATAAGGGTGGTGTCATCTGCATATCTGAGGTTATTGATATTTCTCCCAGTAGTCTTGATTCCAGCTTGTGCTTCCTCCAGCCCAGCATTTCTCACGATGTACTTAAAGGATGAAGTTAAATAAGCAGGGTGACAATATATAGCCTTGACATACTCCTTTTCCTATTTGGAACCAGCCTGTTGTTCCATGTCCAGTTCTAACTGTTGCTTCCTGACCTGTATACAAGTTTCTCAAGAGGCAGGTCAGGTGGTCTGGTATTCCCATCTCTTTCAGAATTTTCCACAGTTTATTGTGATCCACACAGTAAAAGGCTTTGGCATAGTCAATAAAGCAGAAATAGATGTTTTTCTAGAACTCTCTTGCTTTTTCGATGATCCAGCAGACGTTGGCAATTTGATCTCTGGTTCCTCTGCCGTTTCTAAAACCAGCTTGAACATCTGGAAGTTCATGGTTCACGTATTGCCGAAGCCTGGCTTGGAGAATTTTAAGCATTACTTCACTAGTGTTGAGATGTGGGCAATTGTGCGGTAATTTGAGCATTATTTGGCATTGCCTTTCTTTGGGATGGGAATGAAAACTGACCTTTTCCAGTCCTGTGGCCACTGCTGAGTTTTCCAGATTTACTGGCATATTGAGTGCATCACTTTCACAGCATCGTCTTTCAGGATTTGAAACAGCTCAACTGGAATTCCGTCACCTCCACTAGCTTTGTTTGTAGTGATGCTTCCTAAGGCCCACTTGACTTCACATTCCAGGATGTCTGGCTCTAGGTGAGTGATCACACCATCGTAATTATCTGGGTCGTGAAGATTTTTTTGTACAATCCGGGCCTTTGGGTATTTAATTCAGTCATCTTTCTCTTCACCCTTCTAGCCTCATCTTCCTCTTCTATAAAATGATATTATCATTAATATGCTACCTCACAGGGTTGTTGTGAGGATGAAACAACTCAATTTTCTTTCTTTATTTTACTTTATATCTACATATGGCCCTCTACTGTGCCCAGCACTACTCTAGCACTTCAAGAATACAAATTCAGCTAAGTTCATTAAAATAGCCCCCTGTACCTTCTTATACCCCTGCAGGGAATTGCTCTGGGGAACAATTTGGCAGCTCCAGCAATCGCCTTTAAAATCTGTGAACTTTTTGACCAAGCCAAGTCTCATAAGTCATGCAAAGGAAATAATTAAAGATGTCTTTGAAAAAATTTAACACAAGGGTGATCACTGTAGTTCTTATGACAAAATGAATGCTAATGTTTGAATATAATGGATTTGTTAAATAAATGATAACACATCAAAAAAAGTGAACTAGCATGGCTCAGTTTTAAATGGTATATAGCACACCCTTTCGTGTTATCTGACTCTGATTCCATGGGAGCTATTTTACAACTCTTGAAATATTACAACTGATAGCAATGTGAAACACCTCTTGCTTAGAGACACACAAATCCTTCCCTGTCCTGTCCCACAGAGGTTCAAATGACTGCCCTCCCCAACTGGGGAAGAGGCTGGTTTTGCCTCCATTCACACATTCATGCCAATATTCTTGATCTATAAATGTTTGTTCTTTGGATTTTCTTTTGAACTGGTTATACCATCTTCCTAGTTTCCTCACTGATTAATTACTTAAATAAAATCATTAACAAGGATAAATAAAATAAAATTTGAAAATTTTAGAATAAAATACAAAGTGTGTAGCAAACAGATTTCTAGGGTGGTTTCATGTTCATACCTGCATAATCCCCTCCTCTTGAGTGTGGGTAGGACCTGAAACTTCTAAGCAATAGAATAGGGCAAAGATGTGTGGTTAGAGTATACCAGTGATAGAGATGTAGATGTGGATAGAGACCTAGGTAGAACACTGACCTTGCCAGGACACACTGGAGAGATGTTCTTGCTGGCCTGGAGGAAACAACCATCATACTATGAGCTGCCAAAGGAGAGAGCCCTGTAATGGGGAACTACGGTTGGCCTCTAAGTCCTAAGGGCAGCCCCTAGCCAAGAGCCAGGAAGAAGCCGGGCCCTCAGACACACAGCCTCAAGAGAGTGACTCCTGCCACCAGCCTGAATGAGTTCGGATGGGGATTCTTCCCTTATCAGGCCTCTAGATGAGCATGCAGCCTGGCCTATACCATGTATGTAACCTTGTGAGACTCCAAGCAGAGGCTCAATCTAAACCAGGCCTGGACTCTTGACCCATGGAAACTGTAAGACAATAAATAAGCCACTCAGTATGTAATAATTTGTTACACTGAAATAGAAAGTAATAGAGGTGTCAT
>SJXQ01005761.1:93517-109697 GCA_006408695.1 Aepyceros melampus
GTGCTCAGCCTTCTTCACAGTCCAACTCTCACATCCATACATGACTACTGGAAAAACCATAGCCTTGACTAGACGGACCTTAGTCAGCAAAGTAATGTCTCTGCTTTTGAATATGCTATCTATGTTGGTCATAACTTTTCTTCCAAGGAGTAAGTGTCTGATTTTATAGAACCAGTGAAACTATCAGAACCATGGGTGCTGAATGTCCATGTCCAGCAGAGGGCAGTCTAGAGCACCAATTCATTCATTCAATGCTGTGGGCTTGATTTCTTAGCATGGAAGTAACTCACTTTCACTCATTTTCTTACTTGTTTAAACTTTAGCTGCTTGCATTTTTGCTTTATTGTTTGTTTAATCATTGGTTGACAAAATAGTTGGGTTTATGTTCTTAGTGTTACACCAGAGGCTCAGGTGAGAAGCAGAGCACAGTGTTCAGACATTTATCCACCAGACAGGGTGAACACACAGAGGCTTTCGGTGACATTCACATGGATGCCTGAATCTCAGCGCCACATGGGGAATCAAATGCTTTCTGTTTGCCCATTAGTTCATTAGCTGATTCCAGTCGTTTGCTCTTGTTTAGATCTCATATAGATCCTATACCTTAACCTGCATCTTTACAAGTTTAATTTTTTTAGAGGAAATTATTTATATTATCTTCCCAGTAGGCACACGATGTGTGTATGGGCGTTGAAATAAGGTTTCCCAGATCACTGCCTCGCTTTGCTGCATGAGATATCTTTGATATATTTTATTCCATTTCAATTTATTCATTTTCATTAATAAAGCTAGTTACTTAACCGCTGAACTGATTTTACAGTTCCTATTGGGCCACAACCTACAGCTTCCCAGGTGGCTCAGATTGTAAAGAATCTGCCTGCAATGTGGCAGAAACCCAGGTTCGATCCCTGGGTCAGGAAGATCCCTTGGAGAAAAGAATGGCTATCCACTCCAGCGTTCTTGCCTGGAGAATTCCATTGACAGAGAAGCCTGATGGGCTACAGTCCATGGAATGTCAGAGTCAGACATGATTGAGCGACTAAAAGCAACAAACAATTGGGTCACAACCTACAGTTTGCAAAACACTGTGCCTGGAAAATCTCACGACTTACAGTTTTAAACTGAACCCCCTCTATTTCCTTCTCCTTGACTGTGCATTGTCTGAGTTTCTTAGGGGTTTCCTTCCCTCTAGTTCAGATGCTTCCCTGGACCAGTTCTCTATTCAGCTCTTGATTGAATTTCTTTACAGATATCCCCTGTTTCTGTGGCTACAACTGGTGTTGCTACTATAGTGATTCATAAATATACACCCCAACTCTGGATGTCCTCCAGAATCCTCAATCTGTGTTTCCAGTAGCATTTTGAATACTTCTGTGTAGCTTTGTCCCCATCAACTCGAGCTCAGCAAGTCTCAAATCAAACTCAACATCTTCTCTAAACACCTCAATTTCCCTCCTTCCAGGGTTAATTGTTCTCCCAATTACCTTGGCTAAAAATTGACTATTTTTAGTCATTTAGGCTATCATTGACTCTTCCCTTTCCTTTGCCCTTTATCATTGGCCTGTTTATCATCAAATCTTATTGATTCTGTTCCTGGTGAATTTGAGGTTCTTACTTTATAAGAAGTTTGGAGACAAAGTGATACATACAAGTGGATTTATTTAGAGAGAAACATACTCTACAGATAGAGTGTGGAGTCTCACAGAAGGTTCTCGAGAGAGGCCTTGAAATGTGCTGTGCTTAGTTTTTATGAGCTGGGTAGTTTCATAGGCTGGGCTTCCCTGGGTTGAGAAGATCCTCTGGAGGAGGGCATGGCAACCCACTCCAGTATTCTTGCCTGGGAAATCCCATGAACAGAGGAGCCTGGTGGGCTACAGTCCAAGAGGTTGTGTAAGTCAGACATGACTTAGCGACTTAACAACGACGATAAATTTCACAGGGCAGGGAGGATTATTCTTATTTCACAGGAGGAGCGAGATTTCTAGAAATTGGACCACCGCCCACTTTGCGCCTCTTGTGGTTGGCCTCAGAGCTGTCATGGCACTGGCGGGTGTGTCACAGCTAACGAGGCTCAAAGTCTGTCGGAAGTGGAATCCCCTGCCACCCTGGATCTAGTTGGTTCTCACCAGTCTTTGTCATGTCTTGTGGCTATGCCATTCCTTTAAAAGTTGTGCTCTTCCCCCTTTCCTCCTGTTTCAGTTCTTTGCTCAAATTCTTCCTCTCACTTTTCCATCCTTGACACCATACCCTCTTGATCGAAGAAATGGAATGGCTTCTTATTCTCTATGAAATTGTATCTAAACTTATACTGGATTTTGGTCTCAAACCTGATGTGCATCGTTGCTCTAAATGTGCCCTTTGCTGTATCACAGATTGCTCCCCCAAGTAGAAGGACGAAGTATTTGTAAACAAAGAAATATTTTCTGGTTCCTCAGGAATCAATCTCCCATCTTCGACTAATACGACACTTACCATGTGTTTTCTGCTGTATCCGTCACTGTTAGGATTCATGTTTATTTATTGTGTTATCACACTACTGGCTTCCCTGGTGGCTCAGATGGTAAAGAATCTGCCTGCATTGCAGGAGGCCCAGGTTCAATCGCTGGATCAGGAAGATCCCCTGAAGAAGGAAATGGCAACCACTCCAGTATTCTTGCCTGGAGAATCCCATGGACAGAGGAGTCTGGCAGGCTATAGTCCGTGGGAGCTGCAAAGAGTTGAACATGACTGAGCAACTAACACTTTCACTTTTCAGTGGAGCAATACCCAATAGTGAATCCCCCAAACAAACATGCCATGCAAATCAGAAATGCAGGGTTGCCCCCAGACCTGGTCGTGACCTAAGACTGCCGCTGCTACTGCTGCTAAGTCGCTTCAGTCGTGTCCAACTCTGTGCGACCCCATGGACTGCAGCCTTCCAGGCTCCTCTGTTCATGGGATTTTCCAGGCAAGAGTACTGGAGTGGGGTGCCATTGTCTTCTTCAGATCTAAGACTGAGCTAGACATTTTGCTTGGGACACCCCCATTCTTTCTTTTCCTGTTTCTACAGTTCCCTTCTTCTCTGCTAACCCCCTTTGATGAACGCAATGTGGCTACTCTTCTTTTGAAGCCCAAAATATTGATTTTCATTTTGTCTCACCCCAAGTCAAGCCTTCTGTACTGTGGCTCATAGAGTTTCTACACTGGCTTGGGATCTCAGCAATGCCATTTCTTTTCCTGTTTCTACAGTTCCCTTCTTCTCTGCTAACCCCCTTTGATGAACGCAATGTGGCTACTCTTCTTTTGAAGCCCAAAATACTGATTTTCATTTTGTCTCACCCCAAGTCAAGCCTTCTGTACTGTGGCTCATAGAGTTTCTACACTGGCTTGGGATCTCAGTAATGCCTTCAAGTGCCTTTTTTTAGAATCCCTAAGGTTAGGGAACCATTAGCTGAAACTGCCTGCCTTGGCCAGGCACTTGTGTGCGTTATCTTGAAATAAGAGGTCCTGATAATGAACACAGTTCATTATGCCAAAAAGTAACCAGGAGACTTTGGGAGGGGCTGGAAGGAGGGTGGAGATGCCAGTCCATGTGCCCTGCCAACCTCCCAGAATCTTTCTAGGCGGAATACATCTTGGCTGAGAGATGCACGCACCACCAGAAAAGACCCTGAGGCAGACTGGATATGAGTCAAGTGAGATGATTGGCCAGAGACAGCCTAGAAACTAATCCCGTCACCATAAAACCCGAGACAGCAAGCCTCATGGCAGAGGAGTTCCCTGGGTCCCCGCTCTCCACTGGCGCCCCTTCCCAATAATGCCTTTTGTTTCATCAGTACCTGTGTCTCCTTGGACAGTTCGTTTCCAAATGTTAGATAAGAAGGTGTTCCCCTTCCTGCAGCACCACTATGTAGAGTTAAAAAGAGGGTGACTGAGGAAGCTGCAAGCTGATCCAAGGAAACTGGTTAGGAAGGAGAAATGATGTCATCCGTTGGTGAAACTAGCCTTGCTTTCTTTACACTGTCCTGAAGCTGGGTGGGTCTCACTGGGCTGAGGTCATCCCACCATGGATTTGTGCCTTTGAGCATCAGACCACTGATTTACAGGATTCTCTCAGGTTATGGGGAGCAATCATGTTTCAAGCACCTAATTTTTATTTTAGTTTAGCTTACTTTTATTCATTCCTTTGTTATTATTATTTTTCACTGTTGGCTCCATTGCTCAATGTGAAAGTGTTAGTTGCTTGTCATGTGTGACTCTGTGTGACCCCACAGACTGTAGCTTCTGTCCATGAAATTCTGCAGGCAAGAATACTGAGGTGGGTAGCCATTCCCTTCTCCAGGGGATCTTCCTGACCCAGGGATTGAATCTGGGTCTTCTGCATTGCAGGCAGATTCTTTACCATCTGAGCCACCAGGGAAATAGTACATAATATATTGCAAAGAGAATTGTTCTTTATCAGCTATGCAGAGACCAGAGCAAAGCAAGTGCAAGATAAGCTCTGAAGACCAGTGGATGTGTAGGAAGCAAAGATGGGAAGAGAGATTTCTGGGTTTGGGGTTTCAGTTCCGCTCCCATGTCTATGAAATCTTGGAATAGTGATATATTGTCTTTGGCCTGTTCCCCCAGTTCTCAGAAGGGTGCTGGGAACATATCACTGGGGTTTTTTTTTTGTTGTTCAGTTGCTAAGTTGTGTCCGACTCTTTGTGACCCCATGGACCGTAGCATCCTAGGCTCTCCTGTCCTTCACTGTCTCCTGGGGTTGGCTCAAACTCATGTCCACTGAGTCGGTGATGCCATCCAGCCATCTCACCCTCTGCCGTGCCCTCCTCCTCCTGCCCTCAATCTTTCCCAGCATCAGAGTCTTTTCCAGCGAGTTGGCTTTTTGCATCAGGTGGCCAAAGAATTAGAGCTTCAGCTTCAGCATCAGTCCTTCCAGTGGTTATTCAGGCTTAATTTCCTTTAGGATTGACTAGTTTGATCTCCTTGCTGTCCAAGGGACTCTCAAGTGTCTTTTCCAGCCTCACAATTTGAGAGCATTACTGTTGAATAGGCTTTAAGGATAAGTTAGTAGGGTTGTGCAGAACACGTTTTTATTTTTAAAGCAAACCCACTGTCCCTCCCAGAATCACACCAGAGTCCCCAGTGCCATGAAGTTTCCCTCTGCCATATGAGTGGGTCTTCGTGTGACCTTCCCAGGCACAGGGAGCAGACGGAAGTCACTAAGCCTTGGGCCAAAGACATTTTCATCCTCTGTGCCTCCTCTCGCTGTTACAAAGGCTGTCAAATTCCTTTATGGAAGAAAACAATGCATTTGGAAGAAATATGCAACATAGCCATTTTCTACCCTAAGGAACCAGCTTCATTTCCCAATGTGTGAATGTTTTCCAGTGTGTCCCCTGGGCCCGAGTATCTCAAGAAGTTTACAGTGAACTGCTGTATTCACCCAGCCTCCAAGGCTCACCCCCTCCCAGCTCGTTCCACAGAGTCCCCAGGGTTTCCAGGTATAAATCAAGGGCCTGTGAGAGCTCTGGCTGGAAGGAGCGAAGTGTGAGGAAGGTGGCGGGGGGTGGAGGGGGAGAGACTCCCAGCAGCAGAAGGGACTCTTGAGACCCATTTGCAAGACAGACGCTTCACTCAGCACGATTTCTACATTCCTGGCCCTTTGATGGCCAGCAGTAGAATCCATGGAACGCCTGCTACCTGGTTACTAATGGGGCAGTTAGGTGGCAGCAATGAGCAGGCCGGCTTTGGGATCCCTGGGCTGATAGAAAGACCACGGAACGTTGATCTGACCACTCTTCTTTCTCTTTCCCCAGGGCAGCCGCTGAAGTTCTGGCAGCATTGCTGAAATCCAGTAAGTGCGTCTTTTGGAACATGTGCTTTCTTTCCCCTCTGAGTTCAGTGAAAGATGCTCTTCTGTCCCCATGGCTCATTTTCAACCTGGAAGGCAGTTGAGCCATTCCTGGCTCTTTGGGTGAGAGGGAGGGTACTATGGCAGTTCCAGGCTCGGGGCTGCAAAGAGAGATGGGTGTGGATGTGCCTGTACATAATACTGCTGGCACAAGCCACTCTAATCGGACACGGTGCCTACCACAGACCTGAGGAACTCTCCAGCTCCTCATGAGACCAGCAGCCCTTAAGAACTGTTGGAATAAACTGCAGTTTCCAGTCGGATTGTCCCACGTATGAAAAGTTTATGAGAGCGAGTGGGAAGCCTGACTCTTTCCTTTGATTCATAACTCAGCTTGTGACTGTATTCTTGGGCAGATGGGGTGTTGTAATAGCTTGGCCGGTATAGATACTGATAACAAATTTATATTAAAAAGTTGGCTCCTTTCTCAGTTACTTGAGTGATTGCAAAAGTGTAGCTCTGGGGGTCTGAATAATTTGAGATTTTTCTTTCTTTCTTTCTTTTTTTTTTTTTTTGCCTTGTAGCCCTGGTCTAATTACACTGGGAGTCCGTTTCATGTGAGCGATATAGTAGAAGGCACCATGCACTTGGGAGGGAAGAAGTCTCAGCTTAATGTTTTTCCTCCCCGCTCCCGCTTACCTCTTCATCTATTTTAATTTGGTACCTTGGAAACCAGCTGCTTCAATTGTGATAGTTGTTTCTCTGTAGGGAGCCCGAGGCCTGTGGGTAATAGGTGAGTTTTAATAAAACCTATAAATAAATAAATAAAAATCACCCCCCTGCCCCTGCCCACCACACATCTGTCTCAGCTCAAGTGCAGAGAAAGAGTCCTATCACATAATGCTTCCCTTTGTAGACTGAAAAAGTAGTTGAATCTTGGATTCATTTGGTTTATTGGAACTTGATACAGTGTTCAGGTCTATCCTCAGGTGCCTGACCTGAAGGGAGAGGGGAGGTGGTTAGAGCCGCTGAGGGAGTGAAGAGTGAGTGGTTAGACAGCCCTCCAGGCAGGAGGGGATGAGAAAGTGTTCCCTGCAGGCTATGGGGATATTGCAGAGAAGAAGCCACTTCTGTCTCCATGTTGGAATATGTTTCTTTGACTTGCTTTTCATTGTTTTTGTTATTATGTTGTTGTGTAGTCACTCAGTTGTGCCGACTCTTTGTGACCCCAGGGTTTGCAACATGCCAGTCTCCTCGGTCCTTCACCATCTCCTGGAGTTTGCTCAAACTCACGTCCACTGAGTCAGTGATGTCATCCAGTCATCTTATCCTCTGTCGCCCCCTTCTCCTCCTGCCCTCAATCTCTCGCAGCATCAGTGTCTTTTCCAGTGAATAGACTCTTCGCATCAGATGGCCAAAGTACTGCAGCTTCAACTTCAGCATCAGTCCTTCCAATGAAATTCAGGACTGATTTCCTTGAGGATGGACTGGTTCGATCTTCTTACGGTACAAGGGTCTCTCAAGAGTCTTCTCCAGCACAATTTGAAAGCCTCAGTTTTTCAGCACTCAGCCTTCTTTACGGTCCACCTCTCACATCTGTACATGATTACTGGAAAAATCATAGCTTGACTATACAGACCTTTGTCGGCAAAGTGATGTCTCTACTTTTTAATATGCTGTCTGGATTTGTCATAGCTTTTCTTCCAAGGAGCAAGTGTCTCTTGATTTCATGGCTGCAGTCACAGTCTGCAGTTGATTTTGAAGCCCAAGAAAATAAAATCTGCCACTGTATCCAGTGCAAATACTGACTGATTCAGATTTGGAGATTAACTGGGTTTCCACACACTAGTCGAGCTTAGCAAATGGAGTGGGCTGTCCTAGGGGCTCAGTTATAAGAGTTTCTAAAGTCTATACTCTCTCTCCAGAGCTCAGCTCAGCCATCATTCCCCCTGAAAATATTTTCCCTAATTACCAAGACCAGGCTAGATAGATGCCCCTCCTCTACGCACACATAGGCTTTCTCCACTCAGCACTGATTGCACTGCACTGAATTTGCTGTTTGCCCACCTCTCCCAGCTGACTGACTGCAAGCTCTTTATGGCAAGGGTCATCTTAGCTGGATGTTCTTTTACTTGCATCAGCACAATATAAAGGCTAAAATAAATATTTGTGTGTGTGTGTGTGTGTGTGTGTGTGTGTGTGTGCATGCGTGCTCAGCTGCTCAGTCATGTCGGACTCTTTGCCACCTCATGGACTGTAGCCCACCAGGCTCCTCTGTCCAGGCAAAAATACTGGAGTGGGTTGCCGTGCTCTCCTCCAGGGAATCTTCCTGATCCGTGGATCTTCACAACCCATGTCTCCTCCATCTCCTCCATTGGCTGGTGAATTCTTTACCACTGAGCCACCTGGGAAGCCCCAAGTGTTTGTGTACCAAATGTTGAAATGAGTGAATGATTTCTGATATTTACATGTATAAAAATGGCAGTACCATCCTCTACTACCCTCTTCTACTGAATACAACAATCAATGCATAGACCCGATGATCTTAGCTCTAATATCTGTTTAACCATAAGGATAGACTGGGAAATGATAGCCTGCCATCTTCTACATATAAAACAGGGTTTTTTTTTTTTTTGCCCCATTAGAAGATGTATAGGGCAATTTGCTAAGTCTTTTGAGCTGTCCACATACATTTTGTCTGAATCTTACATCCATCCTATCACAGTTGGATGAGAACTTCTCTAAAGTTCTTTCTGCCATTAATCAACCTTACTGTTTACCAAGGTTTTTCAGCCTTGACACACACGGCATTTTGAATTGGATAATTCTGAGTTCTTGAGGCTTCTCCTGTGTATTTCAGAATGTTTAGCGGCATCCCTGGCCTCAGCTCACCAGATGCCAGGAGCACTCCCAGTTGTAATGAACAAAACTGTCTTTACACAATGGTGATATCCCCTAGCATGTCAAAACTGCCTCCTCCTGAGAATCAGTGATGCATATATGACTATGTAGGAGCTGGAGCTCCTTCAGGATTTCGCATGGTCTCTCCTAAATATCTTTATTGCTATTTCATGGAAGTGCTTATTTTGTCTTTCAGGGTTGTTGTTTAGTTGCAACAGTTGTGTCCAACTCTTTGTGACCCCATGGACTGTAGCCCACCAGGCTCCTCTGTCCATGGGATTTCCCAGGCAGGAGTACTGGAGTGGGTTGCCATGCCCTTCTCCAGGGAATCTTCCTGACCCAGGAATCAAACTCTGCATTTTCTGCATTGGCAGGTAGATTCTTATTCACCAGGGAAGGCCTTCCATTATTGATCTTAAATTCCCCAGTGCTGGCATCATTCCTGTGGATTCAAATGAGGTAGGAATACAAATGGCAGAAAGTCGTTATAAACATGCAGAAGTTACTTGGGAGGGAGCATGTTCTAGAGCTTTTGAGAATCTTAGCACAAGGAGGGTAGAAAGTTCGACTATAAGTGCCAACTCCCATGTGCAGGTAGAAGGATTCTGAGATCATAGTTGAGCTCAGCAGGAAAGAGGACTGTGGTTTCATCTTTTTTTTTTTTTAATTGAAGTATAGTTGATGTACAAGATTATACAGATTATAGGTTACAATATAGTGATTCACAATTTTTAGAGGTTATATTCCATTTATAATTATTATAAAATATGGCTATATTCCCTGTGTTGTACAATATATCCTTGTAGCTTATTTCATACCTAATAGTTTTTACCTCTTCATCCTGTACCCCTATGTTACACCTATCCACTTCCCTTTCCCCACTGTTAAATGCTGGTTTGTTCTATCTGTGAATCTGCTTCTTTGTTGTTATAATCACTGGTTTGTTGTATTTTTTGATTCCCCTATAAGTGATATCATATAGCATTTGTCTTTCTCTGACTTATTCACTTAGCACAATGCCCCCTAAGTCTATAGATGATGTGGCAAATAGCAAAATTTCATTCCTTTTTAATGACTGCATAGTATTCCATCATATGTGTATATACTACTCATCTTTATCCATTTATCTATTGATAGAGAATTAGGTTTCTTCCATATCTTAGCAATAACTAGTAATGCTGTTATGAACATTGGGATGTATGTATCTTTTAGAATTTGTTTTTTTTTTTTTTTTTAGATATACACCTAGGAGTTGAATTGGTAGGTCATATGGTAGTTCTATTTTTAGTTTCTGAGAAACCTCCATACTGCTTTCCACTGTGGCTGCACCAGTTTACATTCCTATCAAATATGTAGGAAGGTTCAAGAGGGCTGTGTTTCAATAGCAAGGTCTTTCATGGATTTGGGCAGGAGCAGTTGCCATCTTTGTTCTGCCAGCCTAAGTGATATGGTGTGGCATGTGAGATCTGAATGTGTGTGCTGGCTGGGGTACTGCAGGGGAGATGGTTGTCATGGAATTCTGCACTTGTCTTCAAATGCTCTCTTGCATAGTTAAGATTTGACATGGAATGTCAATTTGGTTCCAAGATGAGATTGTTTCCACTGAACCTAAATGCAGGAAGCTAATTTCTGTCTAAAATTCAAATCCTCACTGTCTGACACTCATACCTGGAATATTTCCATGAACATTTATCTCTTGAAAGCACACTCTTTTTCAGTTCAGTTCAGTCACTCAGTTGTGTCTGACTCTTTGCGACCCCATGAATTGCAGCACGCCAGGCCTCCCTGTCCTATAGCCATGCAAAGACAAGCTTTATATAAGACAGGAAATGATTAAAGTTCAGTACTTCAAAACAAAATTTTAATTGATGTCAATCAATCACAAATAAACAACACCTCTATAAAAATAATTTCCGACTTTTGCCTCTGCACAAGAACACAGAAAAGAAAGTAAAAAATAGGAAATATTTATGCAAATAATGACAGGAGTTGGGGTGGTAGGTGGGCAGTTAAGTTTACATGTGTGACTTAAAATATCAAGGAATCGACTTAGAAATGCCTATCCCAGTGAAAGGGATAAAGAACTTGCCTGCCAATATGAGACAGAAGAGTCGCAGGTTCGATCCTGGGTTGGGAAGATCCCCTGGAGGAGTGTATGGCAACCCATTCCAGTTTTCTTGCCTGGAGAATCCCATGGACAGAGTAGACTGGTGGGCCATGGGGTCGCGAAGAGTTGGACATGTCTGAAACAACTTACCACACATGCACATTGCTTTAAATAGAAAAACAGGGTATAATATAACAGGACATATTTCTCCTTTATACATTGTTGTTCAGTCACTAAGTCGAATCCAACTCTCTGCAACCCCATGGACTGCAGCACACCAGGCTTCTCTGTCCATAACCAATTCCCGGAGTTTACTCAGACTCATGTCCATTGAGTCGGTGATGCCATCCAACCATCTCATTCTCTGTCGTCCCCTTCTCCCCCTGCCCTCAGTCTTCCCAGAATCAGGGTCTTTTCCAATGAGTTGGCTCTTTGTATCAGGTGGCCAAAGTACTAGAGCTTCAGCATCAGTCCTTTCAATGAATACTCAGGGTTTATTTTCTTTAGGATTGACTGGTTTGCTCTCCTAGCTATCCAAGTGACTCTCAAGATTGTTCTCCAGCACCACAGTTGGAAAGCGTCAATATTTCGGCACTCAGCCTTCTTTATGGTGCAATTCTCACATCCATACATGCCCACTGGAAAAACCATAATTTTTCCTTCCAAGGACCAAGGGTCTTAATTTCATGCCTGCAGTCACCATCTGCAGTGATTTTGGAATCCAAGAGAATAAAATCTGTGGCTGTTTGAATTTTTTTCTCCATTTATTTGCCATACACAAATCTTTTTCATTTAATTGATGTATTTTAGGTCGTGCTGGGTTTTCTCTGCTCCGAGCGGGCTTTCTCTAGTTGCAGTGCCCAGGGGCTACCTTCGCTGTGGTGTGCGAGCTCCTCAGGGTGGTGGCTCCATTTGCTGTGAGCACAGGCTCTAAGTGCACGGGCTTCAGTACTGGCAGCACAAGGGCTCATTAGTTCTGGCTCCTGGGCTCTAGAGAGCTTGGGCAGCATGTAGGTTTTAATTGCCCATGGCATGTGGAATCTTCCCAGACCAAGAAGTGAACCCATGTCACTTTCATTGGCAGGCAGATTCTTAACCACTATACCACCAGCGAAGTTGCTATATGTAGGAATATTGAGGGAGAAAAGGATTCATCCATTTACCATGAGTCAGTCAGTCAGTCATTTCAGTCACTCAGGTGTGTCTGACTCTTTGTGACCCCAAGAATCGCATCATGCCAGGCCTTGCTGTCCATCACCAACTCCCAGAGTCTACCCAAACTCATGTCCATTGAGTTGGTGATGCTATCCAGCCATCTCATCCTCTGTCGTCCCCTTCTCCTCCTGCCCCCAATCCCTCCCAGCAACAGGGTCTTTTCCAATGAGTCAACTCTTCTCATCATGCGGTCAAAGTATTGGAGTTTCAGCTTTAGCATCATTCCTTCCAATGAACACCCAGGACTGATCTCCTTTAGAATGGACTGGTGGGATCTCCTTGCAGTCCAAGGGACTCTGAAGAGTCTTCTCCAACACCACAGTTCAAAAGCATCAATTCTTTGGTGCTCAGCTTTCTTCACAGTTCAACTTTGACCCCCATATATGACCACTGGAAAAACCATAACCTTGACTAGACGGACCTTTGTTGGCAAAGCAATGTCTCTGCTTTTCAATATGCTATCTAGGTTGGTCATGACTTTTCTTCCAAGGAGTAAGCATCTTTTAATTTCACGGCTGCAATCACCATCTGCAGTGATTCTGGAGCCCAAAAAAATAATTTCCGACACTATTTCCACTGTTTCCCTATCTATTTCCCATGAAGTGATGGGACCAGATGCCATAATCTTTGTTTTCTGAATGTTGAGCTTTAAGCCAACTTTTTCACTCTCCTCTTTCACTCTCATCAAGAGGCTTTTTAGTTCCTCTTCACTTTCTGCCATAAGGGTGGTGTCATCTGCATATCTGAGGTTATTGATATTTCTCCTGGCAATCTTGATTCCAGCTTGTGTTTCTTCCAGCCCACCATTTCTCATGATGTACTCTGCATAGAAGTTAAATAAGCAGCCTGACAATATACGGCCTTGACGTACTCCTTTTCCTATTTGGAACCAGTCTGTTGTTCCATGTCCAGCTCTAACTGTTGCTTCCTGACCTGCATACAGGTTTCTCAAGAGGCAGGTCAGTAGTCTGGTATTCCCATCTCTTTCAGAATTTTCCACAGTTTATTGTGATCCACACAGTCAAAGGCTTTGGCATAGTCAAGAAAGCAGAAATAGATGTTTTTCTGGAACTCTCTTCCTTTTTCCATGAGCCAGCAGATGTTGGCAATTGGCTCTCTGGTTCCTCTGCCTTTTCTAAAACCAGCTTGAACATCTGGAAGTTCACGGTTCACATATTGCTGAAGCCTGGCTTGGAGAATTTTGAGCATTACTTTACTAGCGGGTGAGATGAGTGCAATTATACAGTGGTTTGAGCATTCTTTGGCATTGCCTTCCTTTGGGATTGGAATGAAAACTGACCTTTTCCAGTCCTGTGGCCACTGCTGAGTTTTCCAAATGTGCTGGCATATTGAGTGCAGCACGTTCACAGCATCATCTTTCAGGATTTGACACAGCTCAACTGGAGTTCCATCACCTCCACTAGCTTTGTTCCTAGTGATGTTTTCTAAGGCCCACTTGACTTCACATTCCAGGATATCTGGCTCTAGGTGAGTCATCATACCATCGTGATTATCTGAGTTGTGAAGATCTTTTTTGTACAGTTTTTCTGTGTATTCTTGCCACCTCTTCTTAATATCTTCTGCTTCTGCTAGGTCCATACCATTTTTGTCCTTTACTGTGTCCATCTTTGCATGAAATGTTCCCTTGGTATCTCTAATTTTCTTGAAGCGATCTCTAGTCTTTCCCATTCTGTTGTTTTCCTCTATTTCTTTGCATTGATCATTGAGAAAGGCTTTCTTATCTCTCCTTGCTATTCTTTGGAACCCTGCATTCAGATGCTTCTATCTTTCCTTTTCTCCTTTGCTTTTTGCTTCTCTTCCTTTCACAGCTATTTGTAAGGCCTCCCCAGACAGCCATTTTGCTTTTTTGCACTTCTTTGCCATGGGGCTGGTCTTGATCCCTGTCTCCTATACAGTGTCACAAACCTCATTCCATAGTTCATCAGGCACTCTGTCTATCAGATCTAGTCCCTTAAATTTATTTGTCACTTCCACTATATAATCATAAGGGATTTAAGTCATTCCTGAATGGTCTAGTGGTTTTCCCTACTTTCTTCAATGTAAGTCTGAATTTGGCAAGAGGAGTTCATGACCTGAGCCAGAGTCAGCTCCTGGTCTTGTTTTTGCTGATGGTATAGACCTTCTCCATCTTTGGCTGCAAAGAATATAATCAATCTGATTTTGGTGTTGACCATCTGGTGATGTCCATGTGTAGAGTCTTCTCTTGTGTTGTTGGAAGAGAGTGTTTGCTCTGACCAGTGCATTTTCTTGGCAAAACTCTATTAGTCTCTACCCTGCTTCATTTCACATTCCAAGGCCAAATTTGCCTGTTACTCCAGGTGTTTCTTGACTTCCTACTTTTGCATTCCTGTCCCCCATAATGAAAAGGACGTCTTTTTTGGTGTTGGTTCTAAAAGGTCTTGTAGGTCTTCATAAAACCATTCAACTTCAGCTTCTTCAGCATTATTTGCTGGGGCATAGGCTTGGATTACCGTGATATTGAATGGTTTGCCTTGGAGACGAACAGAGACCATTCTGTCGTTTTTGAGATTGCATTCAAGTACTGGTTCCTGTTTTGATAATGGCAGCTACTACATTGAGGGTACTGAGCAAATGGAAAACAAATATTGTTAATGGAAAACAAGTATTGTACCATTAATTAGAAAACTGTTGAGAGTTCCTAAGTGTAACAGGGTACCAAGAGATATAAATGTTTATTTTTAATTTGATATCACATACTATGTCACTAATTCCTGAGGGTATTTTGGGGGCAGCTAAGGCAGATTTGTGTGATGTCTTCATTTCCAAGGTTGAAAATTCATGAATGCTTTTGTGAATCTCTCTCACTATAGCCTTGACAGCAAATATTTTTTAAATTTGTTTTTAATTAGAGGGTAATTGCTTTACAATATTGTGTTGGTTTTTGCCATACAACAACATGAATCAGATATTGGCACACACTTGGCCCCTCCTGCTTGAACCTCCCTTCCATCTCCCGCCCCATCCCACTCCCTAGGCTGTTACAGAGCTCGCGGTTGAGCTCCTTGTATTACCGCAACTTCCCACTAGCTATCTAGTCTACATGTGGCAATATACATGTTTGGGGCTACTTTCTCAGTTTGTCCCACCCTCTTTTCCCTGCTCTGTCCACAGGCACTGAATATTTTTGACAATGCTGGAGCCTTCAGGGATTGGAAAGGGAGTGGGCAACCCAGGGATTTAAGATGAACTACAAGGTATCTTTGCAAGCTTCAACCAAAACATCACTCATCTGAAAGCCTTGTCATCTTTGGGTACATAAACACCCTATTCTTATCATGGTCTGTCAGTCTTCTTAACTGGCAAGCCCAGCCTTACCATTCGACGCCCAATAAATTGACATTTTGATGCCCAGTCTAAGTTGTTGTCCCCGATCAGGAAAGGCTGGGAACAGCCAGGGCAGGTCAGGTGGTTCAGACTTGAGTAGAGAGGCTCAACTGGCAACGAGTGTGCTACCCAACTAGCAAAGAGAGCATGAAAAGATCCAGCTTTCCCTAAGGCTCAAATTCCAAGTCAGAAAATAGCCAGTTTGGGTGGGTGCTCAGAGTTCAGTGCTACTGAGATTCCTTCCAGGGTTGGGCACAACATCCCGAGGGCATCTTCACCTGTTAGACGCCAAGCCGTCTGTAGGTCGGGGCGGCTTCTGTGGGAGCCACAGAATGTTTCTAGGCTGGCTGCTTGCAGGAGGGCCACCCAAAGGTCACAGGAGAGGGATTCTGTAGATCTTGGCTGCTCGACGTGGTCGGAGGACCAGTGACATCAGCATTCCCTGGGGGCTTGTGTAGCTTGTAGATCTCAGACCCCAGTCCAGAGCAAGCGACTCCGAATCTGCATTTTAATTCCTAGGCACCTTGAAGTTGAAGCAGCAAGGTTCCAGGTGGTAGCACCAAGACTAGCGGAAGGACCTTTTTCTCGGCCCCGCCCTCTCTCCCTTTGCTCTCCCCTTAAGCTCTGTACAAAATTTCTGCACAGTGTGTATGAGGAGGGGGCGTGCAGGAGCTGCTCGTGGAGGGCAGAGGGAAAGTGGAATCAGATCAGCGAGAAGGGCTTTCTCCAGCTCAGATCCCGCGGCGTGAGACACTCCC
>SJXQ01005761.1:110094-194571 GCA_006408695.1 Aepyceros melampus
TCCGAGCGATGTAGCCGCGGAGGAGGAGAGGGGGACGAGTCTCCGCCGCCGTGCTGACAGCCAAGCCACCAGGTAGGCAGGCGCGCCCGGCGGGGCTGCCCGGGTGGGTACGGGCGCGGGGAGGGGCGCTTGCGGGGATGCGCACGGCGGGGACCCGGGCACCTGGCTTTGCCGGGAGAGGATGCGAAGCGGATATCTGTGACAGCGCGCGATTGTGCATCTGTTAGGAGCTGCCAGAGGCTGGGGACCGACTGGCTGAAGGGGATGGATTCGGGAACCGTCCCCCGCCCCCCACGCCCATGCACTGCCATCTAGCCTGGGCTCTCTGCGGGTCAAATAAAGGGTAGTTCTTTTCTGCTGAGCAGGAGGCATGGGGGAGATACCAGGATACCAGTCCTGGGAATGCGCTGGTCCCCTGGACCGCGGGCAAACCCAGTACCGGCTCTTTGTGTATACAGCCCTGCACGCCGGGGGTGCCGCGGTGCCTGCTTCTCTGAGGAGTGTTGGACATATTGCCAGGGCAGGATTCCCGTTGGGTTTTTGTCTCTTGACAGGTGTAGATTGGAGAATGCAATAGCTCAGGCTTTATGGAACTGTTTTCCTTTGTTACTTGCGTTGGTGTGTATGTGTGTGTGTGTGTGTGTGTGTGTGTGTGTGCGCGCGCGCTCGCGTGGTGGGTTGTAATGGAGAGAACTTCTGCTCGTGGGCACGGGTGTGGACAGAGCGTGGAAGAGAATCTCGGTTCCAAACTCTCGTCAAAATTGCCTGCGACGTTAACCTCCTGGAGGATAAACTTGAAAAGTCCAGAGATTATCAGTGCCCAGGTTGAAGGAGAAGCGTGTTGGCCTTTCTTGAACCTACGTGTGCATGTCGGGAGCTTTAAACCTGGGACGCAAGGTAACTCCACATTAGATGTCAATTAAGGGAATTTGAAGCATTGGGATGTTATCTGTAGTGGTCTTCTTTTTTTTTTTTTAAGGCCAAATTAATAAAGAAAAAGAAAAGTTGGCACAAAGCCAGAGGACAGTGTCGTCGTTAATAGTCAATGACAGCTTTAGAAGGATAAATATACTTTGGGGAAAATCAGGAAACCGGGTGTTCCAGAGGGTTCCACCAAAAAATAGATATAGAGTCTTAGGTAACTCTCAAAACCTCTCAGAGCATCTTTTTCCTTTCTAGGGTTTGGTGGCAGGTAAATAACTCTCTTACTTGAGTCCAGATGAACCACACCACTTTTTAGAAGTCCCTCCTACAATAGAATTCTATGAGATTGAAACTGCATAATAACAGCTTTGCACCTTACATTTGTATGTCTGATTTATTCAGACCTACAACTCACTGAGTTAAGGAGGAAAGGTAAATTTAGAATGTGCTTTTATTTTTTGATTTGAAAGGATGGACATCTGTGACTATGAAGTTTAGACACACTTCCCTCCATGCTTACAGTACTTATTTTTATCGTCTCTTTAGGTGGCAAGAATGAGTCAGTATCATCAAAATGAAACTGGAGAAACTTGAGAAAAATGCATTTAATTAAATTAAAGCCATAAATGTCCAATCTGGTGATCATGACTTTGAATTCATATGTGCAGAGCAGAAGCACTGCTGATGGGAGCAGTAGAAAGTGAAGTTCACTGATAGCACTGGGGTTATATTTTTGTGCTTCTCTGTGAATGGGGAGAGTTGAATTGTACTTGATCTCTAAATTTGTTAATAAATGTGTGAGAGAACTGCAGACATTGAAAACACTTTGTGCCTCTCCTCTGTCATTTTGCTAAAATGTTGCAGGTGTGAGAGGCAAGTGTTCTAGGATCTCATCTCGGTGGTGAGACAGTTGAGTTTGAGCTCTGACTCTTCCCTATTTAGCTTTGTGGTCTTGAGCGCGCTAGTTAACTTCCCCAAGCCTCACTTTCCTCAGCTGTGAAACAAGCCTAGAGCTAAGACTTAACCTAAATTGGGTAGAGGTATGGTTTACTTATAAACCACAACCAGTGGTGGTGATCATTATCAGAGGAAGGAAAACGGATGTTTATTTAACATATACTATATGCCCTGTATTAAGCTAAATAAGTTCAAATGTGTGATCTCATTTAATCTTCCCGACTAGAGCCTGTCAGTCACGAAGAGTCAGAGCGACTTAGTGACTAAACAACAAACAGATGGCTTCAAATGGCAGGAATGTCTTCTTTCACAGTTCTGGAGATGAGAAGTTCAAAGTCAAGGCTTAGTCAAAGCCATTCTTTCTTTCTTTTCTTTTTTTTTTTTAAAGCCATTCTTTCTTGGAAGCCTCAAGAGGAGGATTCTTTCTGGCTTCTCCCAGTTTCTGGTAGACCCAGGTATTCTTTGTTTTGGGACAGCATAACTAATTTCTGCCTTCATCTTCACATTGTGAAGTTCCCCCATTTATAAATAGGACACCATTCATATTGGATTTGGGACCCATCCTAATTCAGTGTGACCTCGACTGAACTTGATTACGTCTGCAAAGATCCTGTTTTGTAATCAGGTCATGTTTTTAGGTTCTGGTTGGGCATGAATTTGGGGGGATCTCTATTCAGCCCTGTATAACCTATGATAGGTATTTAAGGACAGTGTTAGTATTGTGTCAGTATCAGTAGGACATAAAGATAAAATAGTATGGATTTTGATAAGACTTTAAAGCTTATTTAATCCAGCCAATATATTTGGGTTTTTATACACGCAAACATGATAGAGAAAAACAGTATTCAGAGGTACTTCATTTATACAAGTGTCACTTGTCTAGAAACCAAGGTAATCTAGGGTTTCAATCTTAAACAGGTAACATAGCTGATATACCCTGGCCTAGATGGCTTAGTTAATGTTTGCCTTCCTCCTTTTTTGCTTCCCCACCAACACAATGCAAACAGAGAGTATTAAATAACAAAAATAACAGTCACAAAAATACACCAATCTTAACACCTTTCTAATCTTTCTTATCCTGGTAAATGGCACCACTGTCCAGGGAGTTGCCAGAAACTCAAAAATCATCTCTGATGCTTCTGTTCCCTTTGTCCTCCAAACCAAAAACTGTCACCATCTTTTTGAAAGTTCTGTCTTCTATCTATAAACTCTTTATAAATTCTTATTTCCATCCTCACTGTCACCTCCATCAAACTCCAAGTTGTTACTATCTTTCGTTTGGTCCACTAGTGGGGCTTCCTACAAGACTCCAGGTTCCCAGCTTGGGCCCACCCATCCTTCATCCAGAACAGGTGGAATCATGTCAGTCCCCTGCAGAAGATTCATCATGTACCTGGGACAGTTTCCAGAGATTCTTGCTTGTCTCCTCCCGGCCACCTCTTCCTCTTACTGCTGTTACATGGATCTGTTTCTTGAACATCCCCCATGCTTTGCCAGTTCAAGCTGTACTCACTTGGGTCTCCTTGATCTCTTTTCCTCATGAACCCAAATCTTCATCGCCTTTCTCCTTTTCTTCTGTGGCACTGAAAATTTGCAGTTTCCTATTTATTTGTTTGGCTATTCATTTAATTTCTGTAAACTCGGTGATGGCCATTTGTTTTGTGTCTTTCATGTAGAAGATGCTTCGTAAGTGGTCAGTGGGTGAAGGAATGAATACTCTTCCTCATAGCATTTTTCTGTGCCAGCTTAAAGACATGATATTTTAGAAACTATTTTCTTTACTACCTATATAGAAAGAGCAATTTAGAACTCATTCGGACTTTGAGAGGAGTACTCTTGGCTTTAACAAGTGCATTTTGAAGAACTGATTTTCAAGTGAGCAGTTAAGAATGAAGTCAAAATATTTTTTGGCAACTGAGACTTTTGTAAAAATGTCAGTCAACAAATATTCAAATATTTCAACAAAATATTCATTGGACATTAATGTTTTCCATGCTTGGAGAAGGAAATGGCAACCCACTCCAGTAATCTTGCCTGGAAAATTCCATGGACCGAGGAGCCTGGTAGGCTACAGTCCATGGGGTTGCAAAGAGTCAGACACGACTGAGCGACTTCACTCACTTATGATTGGCCCTAGGAAGATAGTGGTGAACTAGACTTTTAGCCTTCTAGAGATTAACAATAAATAATCCTAATAGGTAATGATAATATTATTTATTGAGCTTTTGTTATGTGCTAGGTTCCCTTCCCAGGGGCTTCCCTGCTGGCTCAGCTGGTAAAGAATCTTCCTGGAATGCAGGAGACCTGGGCTCGATTTCTCAGTTTGGAAGACCCCCTGGAGGAGGAAATGGCAACCCACGCCAGTATTCTTGCCTGGGAAATCCCATGGACAGAGGAGTCTGGCAGGCTACAGTCCATGGGGTCGCGAAGAGTTCACTTTCCCTTTTCAAGTTCTCTTCCTTACTCTTACTTATTACTACAGATGGCTTTCCAGTCTTTCCCAATAATACAGAATCCAGATTAGATGCATGACAAATACTTGATGAATTAATAATTAAATACTATTATCCTGATCTTCAAAATAGGGAACTTAGGTTTATCTGAGGAAAATAGAATCCGCTCATATACGGAAGTGCATGCAATTGCTTTCTGAAAATATCTAGGTTTGGACCCTGTTCTACTTTAAAAATTATCCTACCTATTGTCTCTGGGGTTAAAATAAGAGACAAATTGCTATCTACGTGAGGATAGGTTCCTGGTGTATTTCTTTGTCTTCCACAGTTGTCAAAATTCTTAATCACCAGCTGGATTGTTTTGTCTGTCTTGTTTAGTGAGAAGTGAGAAGTGACTTAATATCTTTCAGTTAGAGGACTTTTTGGTAGTTTTGAATAGCGAGACTGAGTACCCAAGGGACGGGAACACGGGTTATATTTTGCATTTCTAGTTTGGCCTCAATTTTATGTTATTTTAGTAGTTGCAAAAAGGTAATTTTTAAAAATAAATGAAAGTATCATAATGCATATGCTTAAGTATTACTTTTTATCTAAGCAAGAAGAAAGTCAGACATTGTATCTTAATTTTGTTTAAAAGTGATGGATACACAGTTGACTCAACTGAAACCTAAGAAACCAATAAGAGGGTTCAGTAAAGTGGTTCGTTTATAATATACATGTTCAGAAATCAAGGATTACCTCAAATGCTAATATTTACCAACAAAGAAAAATACAATAGAAAATGATTCTGTTTATGAATCCATTCAAACATATATTATCTAAGAAAATTGGAAATGTATATAAAATACCAATACTTAGAGGAAAAAAGTATCTAAGGACTTAGGTAGGAAAGCTATAAAATTTTACTTAGACACATAAAATCAGAAACAAATGAAAACTTGCCCTAGTCTTAGAAAGACAGATATTTGATAGTTATTTTTCCATGAACAATTATATAGTTTTATTCTATTGAGATTTGGAAAAACTTGTCAGAATGATTCCAATATTCACTTGAAAGAATAACTGTATGACAATAGTCAAGAAAAATTTGCAAAGGAAGTTGTATGGAGGTTGGGGTGGGTTGCCCTTCCAGAAACAAAAATAATACAGTCATTGAACTACAGTCATTATAACAGAGTAGTACTGGTGTAAAAATCAATAGAGACTCATGTAGTTTTTGGAAACAGAACTACAATGGAGAAAGCATTTTGAAACAGGAATATTTGACCAAAGAATCAAGCAAATTGGCTTAGTATACAGAAAACATTCAACTAAGAACCTCTGTTTACATGACTCATTAGACTAAATTACAAATTGGAAAGTTCATTTGACACATGAGAAAGTCAGAAGAAAATATTTAATAATTTTAGGGAAATGACTTTTTAATATAAAATTAATGGAAAGAATCAGAAAACAAAATATAGATTTGAATATATCTTAAACATTTGCATGCCAAAAAATACAGTGTAAAGCAAAAAGTAATTATGGAGAAAAACATGGACACCAAGCATAACAGAACAGTTAATGTAATAATCACATTGAGGAGCTCTTAGATATCAGTAAGTAGAAAATAACATGCCAACAAAATTGTCCACATACCTGAATAATTCAAAAGGAAGAAAAAGGCTAACATACATATTTAATATTCTTACTATTAATCACAGAAATGGAAATTAAAACAAAAGTTATATGCTATGTTTCATGGATTAAACCAGCAAAATGTATATATGTATATATAGATTAAAAAGAAGATACTCAGTACTGGCAAGGATGCAGAGAGAAGGACATTTGCATTACTATTGGCGGAAAAATTATACAATAGTTAGTGTTTGCTAAAGTAGACGCAGACAAAAACTTACATTGAGGATTGTTATAATATTCTGAAATAATAAAGAAAAATGAAAACAATCTATATAAAAATTGGAGGTGGGTTAAAGCTATTTTAAAGTTTCCCTTTACGTAGAAGAAAGAAAGAGCAGCCTCCAAGTGGCAGGATTTCACTGATTAACAAAAAGTGCCCCCAAATGTGGGAGACAGCATAGGGTAACCTACTTTGCAAAGTATTAATATTTTAAACCATGTTAAGAAAATAAAAGCCAGAAATTGGTCATCAACTGTCTCATCACTCATTAAAAGTAAAGCTCTTTTAATTTTTCCCACCATGCCAAAATAAATAAATAAATAAATAAACCTCAGAAAAACAAGAGGAACGAAATCTAGTAAGGTTTTAAAAGAATAAATTTAGTCATGTGAAAACCAAAATAAAATAAAGTCCCCCAAATGATAGACTATGACATCTATTAAAGGGAGTCATTTCAAAGATTATGTAATAACAAGGAACAGCTTTCACAACAGTTTTAACTAGAAATAACCAAATGTACTGCTGCATTACAATGATATGTATTTCAGGAATATCACATATAGATGTATGAAAACTGGAACAAAAACAAAATTAGGCAGTGTTTGGACAGTAAAAATATGTATGGCTTATATTTTTCATACCTCCCTGAATTTTTCAAAATAGAAGAATTGTACAAAAAAGATCATCATGACCAAAATAATCACGATGGTGTGATCACTCATCTAGAATGTGGAGTCAAGTGGGCCTTAGAAAACATCACTACGAACAAAGCTAGTGGAGGTGATAGAATTTCAGTTGAGCTATTTCAAATGCTGGAAGATGATTCTGTGAAAGTGCTGCACTCAATATGCCAGCAAATTTGGAAAACACAGCAGGGGCCACAGGACTGGAAAAGGTCAGTTTTTATTCCAATCCCAAAAAAAAGGCAATGCCAAAGGATGCTCAGAACCGCACAATTGCACTCATTTCACACGCTAGTAAAGTAATGCTCAAAATTCTCCAAGCCAGGCTTTGGCAACATGTGAACCGTGAACTTGCTGGTTTTAGAAAAGGCAGAAGAACCAGACATCAAATTGCCAACATCTGTTGGATCATCAAAAAAGCAAGAGAGTTCCAGAAAAACATCTATTTCTGCTTTATTGACTATGCCAAAGCCTTTGACTGTGTGGATCACAAGAAACTGTGGAAAATTCTGAAAGAGATGGGAATACCAGACCACCTGACCTGCCTCTTGAGAAATCTGTATGCAGGTCAGGAAGCAACAGTTAGAACTGGACATGGAACAACAGACTGGTTCCAAATAGGAAAAGGAGAAGGGGACGACCGAGGATGAGATGGCTGGATGGCATCACGGACTCAATGGACGTGAGTCTGAGTGAACACCGGGAGTTGGTGATGGACAGGGAGGCCTGGCGTGCTGTGATTCATGGGGTCGCAAAGAGTCAGACACGACTGAGCAACTGAATGAACTGAACTGAACCTACTAAGGCTGTATATTGTCACCCTGCTTATTTTACTTATATGCAGAGTACATCATGAGAAATTCTGGGCTGGAAGAAGCACAAGCCGGAATCAAGATTGCGGGGAGAAATATCAATCACCTCAGATATGCAGATGCCACCACACTTATGGCAGAGAGTGAAGAGGAATTAAAAAGCCTCTCGATGAAAGTGAAAGAGGAGAGTGAAAAAGTTGGCTTAAAGCTCAATATTCAGAAAACTAAGATCATGGCATCTGGTCCCATCACTTCATGGGAAATAGATGGGGAAACAGTGGAAACAGTGGCAGACTTTAATTTTTGGGGCTGCAAAATCACTGCAGATGGTGATTGTAGCCATGAAATTAAAAGACACTTACTCTTTGGAAGGAAAATTATGACCAACCTAGATAGCATATTAAAAAGCAGAGACATTACTTTGCCAACAAAGGTCTGTCTAGTCAAAGTTATGGTTTTTCCAGTGGTCATGTGTGGATGTGAGAGACTGTGAAGAAAGCTGAGCACTGAAGAATTGATGCTTTTGAACTGTGGTGTTGGAGAAGACTCTTGAGAGTCGCTTGGACTGCAAGGAGATCCAACCAGTCCATCCTAAAGGAGATCAGTCCTGGATGTTCATTGGAAGGACTGATGCTGAAGCTGAAACTCCAATACTTTGGCCACCTCATGTGATGAGTTGACTCATTGGAAAAGACCCTGATGCTGGGAGGGATTGGGAGCAGGAGGAGAATGGGGATGACAGAGGATGAGATGACTGGATTGCATCACTGACTCGATGGACTTGAGTTTGGGTGAACTCCAGGAGTTGGTGATGGACAGGGAGGCCTGGCGTGCTTTGATTCATGGGGTCGCAAAGAGTCAGACACGACTGAGCTACTGAACTAAACCTTCGATGATCTTATGTTAGTTAATTACATCTACAAAGAACTTATTTCCAAAATAAGATCACTTAGGTTCCTTTTTTCCTCCACAGTTCTCATCACCATCTGACATGTTGTGTTTTTGTTTGTTTTATTTATTTTTAATTGAAGAATAGTTGCTTTACAGTATTGTGTTTGTTTCTGCCAAACATCAGCATGAGTCATAGGTATACATATGTCCCCTCCCTCACACCTCCCTCCCCATCCCACCCTTCTAGGTTGTTACAGAGCCCCAGTTTGAGTTCCCTGAGTCCTACAGCATGTTCCCATTGGCTATATATAGAAATGTATGTTTTCATGTTACTGTCTCTGTACATTCCACCCTCTTCTTCCACACCTCCCCCACCATGTCCATAAGTCTCTTCTCTATGTCTGCATCTCCACTGCTATCCTGAAATTAATTTCAATACCATCTTTCTAGATTCCATATATATGTGTAAGTATACAGTATTTTTTTTCCTTTCTGACTTACTTCATTCTGTATAATAGCCCCTAGATTCATCTACCTCCTTAGAAATGACTCAAATGCATTTCTTTTCATGGCTGAGTAATATTCCATTGTATATATGTATGCCACAGCTTCTTTATCCATTCATCTGTTGATGCACATCTAGGTTACTTCCATGTCCTAGCTATTGTAAATAGTGCTGAATGAACATTAGGGTACATGTGTTTTATTTTTTTTCAATTTTGTTTTCCTCAGGTTATATGCCTAGCAGTGGGATTGCTGGGTTATATAGTGGTTTTATTCCTAGTATTTTCAGGAATCTCCATACTGTCTTCTATAGAAGCTATGTCAATTTACATTCCCACCAACAGAGTAAGGGGATTCCCTTTTCTGCACACCCTCTCTACCATCTATTGTTTGTAGACTTTTTGATGATGGCTATTCTGACTGGTGTGAGGTGACATCTCATTGTAGTTTTCATTTCCATTTCTTTAATAATGAGTGATGTTGAGCATCTATTCATGTGTTTATTAACCATCTGTATGACATTGTATTTTTATTTATAAAATAAATTCTTTTTCCCTCCACTAGATGGAAGTTTCATGAACAAAGAGAGATTGTTTTAAATTTTGACTCTGTATCACTAACAAGTAAGGTAGTGTTTGACCTGTAGCAGGAACTCAGTACATCTCTTTTGAATATATTTGTATGTTGGGAAAAAGATACAGGAACTGCTGTGGTGGCCACACAGGAACTCCTGGGAGGCATGTTACCACCACCTGAGTAAAAGCAGAGGATGCAAATACCATGTAAAGGGAAACAGGCAAGGTGAGATGGGTTATGAGGGTGGAAAGAGAGGGAGAGACTTGTTGACAATGAGTTCATTATTCTTATCTTTAAAATCTGCTTCCAGAATCTTCTTTTCTCCTTGGTATTCTAGCCAATAAATTGCTCATTTGATTTTGAGTTAACAATGGGCAGAAGACCTAAATAGACAGTTCTTAGAAGAAGACATACAAATGGCCAAGAGGCACATGAAAAGATATTCAACATTGTTAATTATTAGAGAATCAAAACTACAATGAGATATCACCTCACATCAGTCAGAATGGCTTTCATCAAAAAATCTACCAACAATAAATACTGGAAAGGATGTGGAGAGAGAGGAACCCTCCTAAACTATTGGTGTGAATATAAATTGGCACAGCCACTATGGAAAATAGTATGGAGGTTCCATAAAAAACTTGAAATAGAGCTGCCATATGACCCTGCAGTCCTACTCTTGGGCATATATCTGGAGAAAAACAGGATCCAAAAGGATACATGCACCCTAGTGTTCCTTGTAGCACTGTTTACAATAGCCAAAACATGGAAGCAACCTAAATGTTCATTGACAGAGGAATGGATAAAGAAGATATGACACATATAAACAATGGAATATTACTTCGCCATTAAGGAAAATGAAATAATGCCATCTGAGGCAACATGGATGAACCTAGAGACTGTCATACCGAATGAAGGAAGTCAGATAGAGAAGGAGAAATATCATATGACATCCCTTATATGTGGAATCTAAAAGAAAATGATACAAATGACTTACAAAACAGAAAGAGATCCACAGACTTAGAGAAGGAGCTTACTGTTGCTGGGGGAAAGGTGAGGGGTTAGGATAGTTAGAGATTAGAAAGTGAAGTCGCTCAGCCATGTCTGACTCTGTGACCACGTGGACTGTACCCTACCAGACTCCTCTGTCCATGGGATTTTCAGGCAGTAGTATTGGAGTGGATCGCTATTTCCTTCTCCAGGGGATCTTCCCGACCCAGGGATTGAACCTGGGTCTCCCGCATTGTAGACAGACACTTTACCGTCTGAGCCACCAGAGAAGCCACCATCCCCTAAAGATTAGGGTATGGACATATATACATAGTTATATTTAAAATGGATAACCAACAAGGACCCACTGTAGAGCACATGAAAGTCTACTTAATGTTATGTGCCAGCCTGGGTGAGAGGAGGTTTAGGGGGAGAAAGGATACATGTGTGTATATGATTGAGTCCCTTCGCTGTTCCCCTGAAACTGTCACAACATTGTTAATTGTCTATACCACAATACAAAATAAGAAGTTTAAAAAAAGAAACTTTCAGTAGAAAAAATTGTGCCCAATACACCAATCACGACGTGAGAGTAAAGCCATCATTTCATAAATGGAGTCTCTTTCTTGATGCCAAACAAGCCCACTGGCAACTTTCTTTTATGACCTCCCACTCTACACATAGAAAAGTGAAGTGAAGTGAAGTCACTCAGTCGTGTCCAACTCTTTGCGACCTCATGGACTGTAGCCTACCAGGCTTCTCAGTTCATGGGATTTTCCAGGCAATAGTAATGGAGTGGATTGCCATTTCCTTCTCCAGGGGATCTTCCTGACCAAGAGATCGAACCCGGGTCTCCCACATTGTAGACGGACGCTTAACCGTCTGAGCCACGCATAGAAAAGAGGGATGCAGAATTGGATCTGAAATAGAAGAGAAATAATTTGGAAGGTCTCATCACATCAAAGGTTCATCCCTAGAAACCTAAGGAATCTACTTTGAAAATGATCTATAATTCACTGGCCCCGGGAAACTCAGAATGCCTGCTGAGGGCATGGTCCTCCTTAAGCTGTGTCTATGGGAGGTACCAGGGACAGCAACCATCTGAGTGTGACCAACAATCTTTTATGGGCAGTTGGAGGAGAAAAGGCAATGGCACCCCACTCCAGTACTGTTGCCTGGAGGATCCCATGGACGGAGGAGCCTGGTGGGCTGCAGTCCATGGGGTCCCTAAGAGTTGGTCATGACTGAGCGACTTCACTTTCACTCTTCACTTTCATGCATTGGAGAAGGAAATGGCAACCCACTCCAGTGTTCTTGCCTGGAGAATCCCAGGGACGAGGGAGCCTGATGGGCTGCCGTCTATGGGGTCACACAGAGTCGGACACGACTGAAGTGACTTAGCAGCAGCAGCAGAAGAGAAAAGAGGAGAGCCTAGCTGAAGCATAAAGGGAACAATGAACAGGGCTTAAAAAAAAAAAAAAAAAACATTTTCAAACATCTCATGATAGAATCACCTGAGCTCTGATTCGTATTCTTTCAGACCAAGAGGTAGAGACTTGCCCTGAACATAAGACAAATTCAACATTATTTATGCCCTGAAGTTCAAGGTGCTGCCTAAAAGGAAGCTTCTGTATTTGCGTCCTGAGATTTTCACAGAACATTTTAAAAAGTCTTCCATAGATTTTTTTCTAATGCAAATAAATGTGACTTTAACCAAATTAGGAAAATTTTCATAAGCCTTGCAGAGAAAAAGAAAACCAGTAGAAGCAGAAAACGAAGCATTATTTCAGACACTTACTTTGACTGTAATGCCAGGAGTGATATAAACATAAAAATCCTTGTTGTTACAGTAATTTAAGGCTGTTTTAAACACATTTTTTGGACAGCAGAAGACAATGCAAAATTACAGGGTCATTTTCAGAGTGCTGCTTAATTGGAATTATTTTCTATTAGAGTTTGTTTGCTATCCTAAGGGGTGCTTTCACCTACATCAGAGTCAAGAAGAAAATGCGCATATAGTTCTAGTTATTTTGGACCTAGCAAAGTAAATATGGGCCACTCTGTAATGCTGTCTTTAGTGTCTTGGGAAGAATGTAGAGGGTCCATTATCATTTCTTCAAAAGTAATTTTAAAATGCAAATACAGGTGCTAAAGATTCTTGTCTCCATAAGATTGTCAATTTTCTTACCCTACACTCATTTATTTTTCATGAAGAATGAAATATGGGGCAGAGATTTATTTGTTGACAGTTACCACAACTAACTCAGTCTCAACTCTGACCTAAATTCTTCCTGCTTAGACACAGTGAAGTAGAAAATAATGAAGGCTGAGATATTTCTGAAATGTAAAACCTGAAATTGCCAGAATTTACTCAAGTTTCTTGAAGGTAAAGAGTTGAGAGCATTTTCTGTTGAACTGTTCCCTAACAATGATGATTCTCTGTCCTTTAATACTCTGTTTTCCCATTAAACCCACACCTGTTCCCATTGACCCTTAAATTAAATTGTGTGCTCCAAGTTTTGTTTTAGTTTTTATTTTTTGTCTGCTTTTAGGAAATCAGCTGTACAATGTGCAAGCTTTCTCCCTGGAGTTAACTTACAAATGCTAGGAGTTAGAATGATGTTGGTTAATGTAGGGCTGAAATGTCTAACCTAGTTTCTCAGACCTGCTTATTTTGAAAATGCTGGGCATATTTATTATTGTAAATGATATTCATTTAATATGAATATTAAATGAATAAGCAAAATGTTCACAGTAACCCATACAGAGAAGTTTGGTAGTTTAAATAGTAAGTGTATATATGCCTTTAACTATAAATGTATAATTTTTATAAGAGCTGCTGTGATCTTCATAGACCATGAAAATATTTTAGGACTATAGTTCTTGTATCCATACTTAATGTGTTTTTGTGATAGCATCAAAAGACTGTTAGCCAATTTATGAGGAAAACCTTGACTTTTACTTATATCAGTTTAGTCAGTCAGTTAGTTCAGTTGCTGAGTCGTGTCCGACTCTTTGCGACCCCATGAATTGCATCACGCCAGGGCTCCCTGTCCATCACCAACTCCCAGAGTTCACTCAAACTCACGTCCATCCAGTCGGTGATGCCATCCACCCATCTCATCCTCCGTTGTTCCCTTTTCCTCCTGCCTCCAATCCCTTCCAGCATCAGAATCTTTTCCAATGAGTCAACTCTTTGCATGAGGTGGCCAAAGTACTGGAGCTTCAGCATCATTCCTTCCAAAGAACACCCAGGACTGATCTTCAGAATGGACTGGTTGAATCTCCTTGCAGTCCAAGGGACTCTCGAGAGTCTTCTCCAACACCACAGTTTAAAAGCATCAATTCTTTGGCGCTCAGCTTTCTTCACAGTCCAAGTCTCACATCCATACATGACCACTGGAAAAAATGTTCCCTTTTCCTCCTGCCTCCAATCCCTTCCAGCATCAGAATCTTTTCCAATGAGTCAACTCTTTGCATGAGGTGGCCAAAGTACTGGAGCTTCAGCATCATTCCTTCCAAAGAACACCCAGGACTGATCTTCAGAATGGACTGGTTGAATCTCCTTGCAGTCCAAGGGACTCTCGAGAGTCTTCTCCAACACCACAGTTTAAAAGCATCAATTCTTTGGCGCTCAGCTTTCTTCACAGTCCAAGTCTCACATCCATACATGACCACTGGAAAAAACATAGCCTTGACTAAACAGACCTTTGTTGGCAAAGTCATGTCTTGCTTTTCAATATGCTATCTAGGTTGGTCATAACTTTCCTTCCAAGGAGTAAACATACACAATATTTATCTATTCTAAAAATGTTTCATCAGTATTTAGCATATTTCAGATTAATTTAAGGAAAGGAATATGCTAGAAGTGGATGAAATTTGAATTTAGGTGCCTGAGTCTGCTTTCTTATTTCCTGCACTTGGAGTCAGGTGCCCCAGACCCTTCCTAACGTGCTGTACTCCTCTTTCCATCCAACACACATGCCTCAGGATTCCAGATGTCTGTGTTTTCTGCATTACCACTTCTGTTTATTTCCCCCATCCAATCCTATTTTCTGAAAAATAATTTGATTCTTAACATGAATAGAATATATATCAGCATTTGTCAAACTCTGTTATGGGTTGAGTGATGTTAAGCAAGCAGTGTTTAGGGAAAATGGTGTGCCATACCACCAAATGCCCTGGGTATAGGCATTTTAAATCCTTCCCTTGGAATTTCAAAATGCAAGTTAATATATGAAAGTTTCTGAAAGTGAAACAAGAAACATATTTAATTTTGCTTTACAGTTAAACAAGCCAACTCATTTGCTAAACGGAAGACCAATCTGGCTGTATCTATTACTATCCCTAAATAGCTATATTTCTTAACAACAGCTTAAGCTGGGCTAACTTTTGTCAAGAAGGAGAGATAAATTAAAAGGAAAATATCAGTATATAGGCAGTCTTCTGCTTTCTTCTAAGTGAAGCTCTCACAGACTCATGCCTGGATCAGAAAACTTTTTCCAGCATGAAGGTGTGAGCATCTGATAGAGCCAAGTCCATTTTTAGAGAGGTGATTGGGAACAGTTCATAAAATCAAAACAAAGTAAACTTTTAGGGAGTTCTAGGTATATCATATCTATACTGGAGATCCATCAACATCCTTTAAGGAGAAGGTACATGAAAAGATCTGTGTTGTCAAAGATAGTTGGAGTGACAAGGTGGAGGTGGAGGGGGTAGGAGACCATGACTCAGATAGCTGGTTTTAGGTTGTACAGTAAACCCAGTGGGAATGTTGTGGTCCTGATCTGTGATCACAAGTATGGAAAGGAATTGAGAAACACTTATTTAGGAAGATTTAGCAGAAGAAAGTAGGGGAAAGTAATGCTCCACAATGACTCAGTTTTCTAGCTTCGTTTACATAATGTAATTAACTGAAACAAAAAAGAAGGAAGAAAAGGCTGTGAGGACAGAGGGACAAGGGTAATGAGTCTGATTTTGGTCTTAGATGAGTAATGAGAACAAACTATCTTAAATGCAACCATACTTGCTAGAGTTGCCTAAGGGAGCAAGAGGCAGTGAGATGGTCTCTCTAGGCATCTTGCTGTGCCCACTTATTGCCAGTGGCCCCATGCCTCACACTCTTTTCTTTTTGACTGACTAGTGACCACTCTGACATTTTTCATGGTTTTGCCTCACAGGGTTCTGTATACCTGTCAAAATTTTCTTTCAATCATTGTGAGTGAAAGATGAGGATAAAGTGATTTAAGAGGAAAAATCTTGCAAAAATACTCCCATGACTTTAGTCCATAAACAAAACTAATAGGGCCACTGGTGCAGTCAAAAGTTACATTAAATTTTTGAAAATGGGAGTGAACATAGGTTCAATTAGCATAGTGAGAATAGCAGGGCACCTATTTGGTGAATATAATGTGAAGTATCAAAGGACTCTCAGGTATATATCTATACATTTAGCTTGCTCTGATATCAATCATTGGTCCTGTTTTTAAGTGGAGGGTGACTGGGATAAAATTATTCCTACTAAGAAATAAAAATAAGGCTTCCCTGGTAGCTCAGTCAGTAAAGAATCCACCTGCAATGCAGGAGACCTGAGTTCAGTCAATCCCTGAGTTGAGAAGATCTGGAGAAGGAAATAGCAACCCAGTCCAGTATTCTTGCATGGAAAATCTCATGGATAGAAGAGCCTGGTGGGCTATAGTGGATAGGGTCTCAAAGAGTCACACATGACCGAGTTATGTGACACACAACTAGGACTGTACATTCAGTATCATAGGAAATGGAGGCTCTCTTCAAAGTAATTCTTAGAAGAACATCTCCTCTCCATTGGGTCCTTTCCAACTCTCATGATAAGCACACACATATACCATTTCCATATAAATGCTGTCTTCCCTATCCTGGAATATTTTTGCCTCTTCAAAACTTTATTTGAATAATGCATAATGATGCTCCAAGAGTCAGCTTAGGTATCACCTCCACTTTCCCAGGCCCTCATAGTGGGCTGTTTTTGGTTCTTATGTATTCTGTGCATGACTTTATCATGATGCTGACTCTGTTACAAAATTATAGATATTACTTCACATACACACACTATGTATTCACATGTTTGGCTTTCTCTAATGACTGTGAGCTCTCTGACTATAGGATCATACGAAATTAATTTTTATTTCCATTGGATCTAGCACAGTGTCTCATATATAAAAAATGCCAACAAATATTCAGAGTCAATTGAATATGAGATTTTTAGAGAACTGAACAACATGAAAGAAAACTACTTGCTGGGCTTTCGGAAGATGTGATGTATTAGTAGTGGCAGTGTAGGAGGAAATTTAGAGGTAAATATATGACTTCCCTGGTGGCTCAGAATTTGCCTGCAACGCAGGAGACCCAGGTTCAATCCCTGGATCAGAAAGATCCCCTGGAGAAGGGAATAGCTACCCACTCCAGTATTCTTGCCTGGAGAATTACATAGACAGAGGAGCTTGGCGGGCTACAGTCCATAGGGTCACAAAGGGTCAGACATGACTAAATGACTAACACTTTCCTGTGATCCTCAAATTATAATCTATCAGGTTTTTGGTTGTTCATTATTACTATTTTTTTCTTAAAGATTCACAACTCCATTTGTTTGCTTATTCTAAAATAATTATCCAAATTGTCCAATATGTTCAGACACTGTGTCAGAAAAATAAATCTGAAATAGGACTTACAGAGGCAAGTAGAAGGTGTACAACTCCCTTTTAAGTGCAAGGCACAGAAGGAAAAATGTTTAGAAAGACAGGGAATAATCGAGTAGAGTCAGCCTCTTAGTTCAAACGCCTACCTTTTAATCCTTCCCCTATCATTCCCTAACATGCAACCTTCAAGAAGTTACTTAACCTTTCTGTGCCTCAGTTTACTCATCTAAAAAAATGAGGATATTAGCACTTTGTACATTACTACTTTGTTGTTAACATTATGTGAATTAGTCTCCAACAAAATTATTTCTAGTTATTGCTATTTGGGGATTTCTAAATTATTTCCATGCAGCAGTGGGAGTGTTATGCCAATGAGCATCAACACATTTCCAGGCTTTTCATATTTATTACTAAATTGTCTTTTTAAATTATTGTATTACTTATTTTAACAACTGGTAATAAATTTATTAGTTTTCCTGCAACATTGCCAACTTTTGCTTTTTGTTATAGTTACAAAATAGTACTTAATAGAATTTTAAAAATATTGTATAGATATAGTTGGTTTGGTTGAGCATCTTTTGTACACTCCGATTCTATTGTATTCCTCTGTGTGAATCATCTGTGACTTTTTTTTTCCTTCTTTGGCAAAATGTGTGCTGAATATAAAAGGATGATTCCAATAACCTATTTGGCATTACATAATAGATGCTGAGAATTTGCTTGTTCCAAAACATCTTGCCTTGGTTTGCAATGCTAAACTTATCTTCTGCATTTCTTTTAATGTTCATAGTACCTTCTGAGTTTTCTTTGCTGGCTCATCTTGTGACTGGCTTTTAGATATTAGAGATTTTACATTCTCCCCATAGATGAACAAGCAGGGTTTTATACAATTTATATACTGATGGTTCCCACATTTATATTTCCAGCCCAAACTTTTTCTCTAACTCTAGCTTTGTTTCACTCCAAATCTTGGAGATCGCAACAGAAAGCAGTCTCAACATGTTCTTATATAGATGTTTGATTCATCTCACTCCCCAGTCTTTGATTCTTAACGATATTTTTAAACCTCCACTGAGTAGTACCACCATTTTTCATATTACACAAACATGAAAATTTAGGGTTATTTGGATATTTCTCTCTTCCAAACAATAACTGTCTTTTTACATTTTGTCTTCTTTGTATCAACTCTTTCCCATTCCCTTCTTTGATGTTGATCACACTCAAGAAACTACTCTCTGTCTAAACTAGTAATAGAGTCTTGAGAGATCTCCTTGACCCCACAATGTGATGTTTATAGCATCTAACAGGCAACTTTTACTGCTAAAAACTTCCTGACATCCTACTGGCATTAGAATTAAGGTCTACAAAGCCTTGCGTTATCTGTACTGTCTTCTTACCACTCTCAGCACTGTATTTCAATTGCTTTCTGTTCTATCAAGTCACCATGTCATGCTCTTCCCATCTCAGGGTGTCAGCACAAGCTGTTTTCTCTGCACCATTTCCCATTATCTACATAATCTCTACCCTTGGTTAAGCAGCTCTAAAGTTATTTATGTAGGAAACCTTCCTTGGAGTCAGGACTAGGTCCCTTTGTAGCTGTACTTACTATAGCCTGGATGTTCCCTTCATAACAGTTATCATTAGCATAATTGAATATTTAATAGAATAATTAAATTTATTCCTCCAATAGACCATAAGCTCAACAAGACCAAGGCTAGTACAGACAAGAAACTAGTAATTACTGATGTTATATTGATCTATAGGTGTTGATCTATTGATCTATAGCTAGTTCATGGGGTTTCTCATGATGTACTCTGCATATAAGTTAAATAAGCAGGGTGACAATATACAGCCTTGATGTATTCCTTTCCCTATTTGGAACCAGTCTGTTGTTCCATGTCCAGTTCTAACTGTTGCTTCCTGACCTGCATATAGATTTCTCAAGAGGCAGTTCAGGTGGTCTGGTATTTCCATCTCTTTCAGAATTTTCCACAGTTTGTCGTGATCCACACAGTCAAAAGATTTGGCATAGTCAATAAAGCAGAAATAGATGTTTTTCTGGAACTCTTTTGCTTTTTCTATGATCCAGCAGATGTTGGCAATTTGATCTCTGGTTCCTCTGCCTTTTCTAAAACTAGCTTGAACATCTGGAAATTTATGGTTCATTATTGCTGAAGACTGGCTTGAAGAATTTTGAGCATTGCTTTACTAGTACGTGAGATGAGTGCAATTGTGCGATAGTCTGAACATTCTTTGGCATTGCCTCTCTTAGGGATTGGAATGAATGCTGACCTTTTCCAGTCCTGTGGCCACTGCTGAGTTTTCCAAATTTGCTGGCATATTGAGTGCAGCACTTTCACAGCATCATCTTTTAGTATTTGAAATAGCTCAACTTGAATTCCATCACCTCCACTAGCTTTGTTCGTAGTGATGCTTCCTAAGGCCCACTTGACTTCACATTCCCTGATATCTGGCTCTAGATGAGTGATCACACCATCATGATTATCTGGGTCATGAAAATCTTTCTTGTACAGTTCTGTGTATTTTTGTCACCTCTTCTTAATGTCTTCTGCTTCTCTTGGGTACATACCATTTCTGGTCTTTATTGAGCATTTTATTTGCATGAAATGTTCCCTTGGTATCTCTAATTTTCTTGAAGAGATCTCTAGTCTTTCCCATTCTATTGTTTTCCTCTATTTCTATGCATTGATCGCTGAGCAAGTCTTATTTCACCTTGCTATTCTTTGGAACTCTGCATTCAAATGGGTGTATCTTTCCTTTTCTCCTTTGCTTTCGCTTCCCATCTTTCCACAGCTATTTATAAGGCCTCTTCAGACAGCCATTTTGCTGTTTTGCATTTTTTTTCCCTTGGGGATGGTCTTGATCCCTGTCTCTAGTATAATGTTCACAAACCTCCGTCCATAGTTCACTCGGCACTCTATCTAATCTAGCCACTTAAATCTATTTCTCAGTTCTACTGTATAATCATAAGGGAATTGACTTAGGTCATACCTGAGTGGTCTGGTGGTTTTCCCCACTTTCTTCAATTTAAGTCTGAATTTAACAATAAGTACTTTATGATCTGAGGCACTGTCAGCTCCTGTTCTTGTTTTTGCTAACTGTAGAGAGCTTCTGCATCTTTGGCTGCAAAGAATATAATAAATCTGATTTTGGTGTTGACCATCTGGGATGTCCATGTGTAAAGTCTTCTCTTGTTTTGTTGGAAGAGGGTGTTTTCTATGACCAGTTCATTCTCTTGGCAAAACTATTACCATTTGCCCTTCTTCATTCTGTACTCCAAGGCCAAATTTGCCTGTTTTTCCAGGTGTTTCTTGACCTTCTACTTTTGCATTCCAGTCCCCTATAATGAAAAGGACATCTTATATGGGTGTTAGTCCTAAAAGGTCTTGTAGGTCTTCAAAGAACCGTTCAACTTCAGCTTCTTCAGTATTACTGGTTGGGGCATAGACTTGGATTACTGTGATATTGAATGGTTTGCCTTGGAAATGAACAGAGAACATTCTGTCCTTTTTGCGATTACATCCAAGTACTGCATTTTGGAAAAGACTCTGATGCTGGGAAGGATTGGAGGCAGGAGGAGAAGGGGATGACAGAGGATGAGATGGCTGGATGGCATCACAGACTCGATGGACATGAGTCTGAGTGAACTCCAGGAGATGGTGATGGACAGGAAGGCCTGCTGTGCTGCGATTCATGGGGTTGCAAAGAGTTGAACACAACTGAGTGACTGAACTGAACTGAACTGAACTGCATTTTGGACTCTTTTGTTGACTATGATGACTACTCTATTTCTTCTAGGGATTCCTGCCCACTGTGGTGGATATAAGGATCATCCAAGTTAAATTCACCCACTCCAGTCCATTTTAGTTTTCTGATTCCTATAATGTCGACTTGAGCATTCCTAGAATGTTCACTTTTGCCATCTCCTGTTTGACCATTTCCAATTTGCCTTGATTCATGAACCTTACATTCCAGTTTCCTATGCAATATTGCTCTTTACAGCATCGGATCTTGCTTCTATCACTAGTCACATCCACAAGTGGGTGTTGGTTTTGCTTTAGCTCCATCCCTTCATTGTTTTTGGAGTTATTTCTCCACTGATCTCCAGTAGCCTATTGGGCACCTAGCGACCTGGAGAGTTCATCTTTCAGTGTCCTATCTTTTTGCCTTTTCATACTGTTCATGGGCTCTCAAGGCTAGAATACTGAAGTGGTTTGCATCCCTTATCCAATGGACCACATTCTGTCTGACCTCTCCATCATGACCTGTCTGTCTTGGCAGGCCCCACACAGTATGGCTTAGTTTCATTGAGTTAGACAAGGCTGTGGTCCGTGTGATCAGATTGGCTAGTCTCTGTGATTGTGGTTTCAGTCTGTCTGCCTTCAGATGCCCTCTCTCAGTGCCTACTGTCTCACTTGGGATTCTCTTACCTTGGACATTGGGTATCTCTTCACAGATGCTCCGGCAAGGAAGGCTGAGCACTGAAGAATTGATGCTTTTGAATTGTGGTGTTGGAGATGACTCTTGAGAGTCCCTTGCCTGCAAGGAGATCAAACCAGTCAATCGTAAAGGAAATCAATCCTAAATATTCATTGGAGGGACTGATGCTGAAGGTTAAGCTCCAATAATTTGGCCACCTGATGCAAAGAACTGACTCATTGTAAAAGACTCTGATGCTGGGAAAAGTTGAAGGCAGGAGGAGAAGGGGACAACAGAGGATGAGATGATTGGGTGGCATCACCCACTCAATCGACATGAGTTTGAGCAAGCTCAAGGAGATGGTGAAGGACAGGGAATCCTGGCATGCTGCAGTCAATGGGGTTGCAGAGTTGTACACGACTGAGTGACTGAACAAATATACTTTAAGATCATTATTTCTTGTCTGTCAAACTTTATGGCCCAATTTAATTAGATAATTGAAAATTCTCTAGTTTTTGTTGAGTAGACTCAATGTGTATATCCTAAAGCATTTTGCAGAGCGATATTACTTTATGAATACATCCATATTGGAGTTTAACGGTGTTCAGTATTTATGTGACCTTATAATTCTCCTTCCTTTATCACTATGAGTGATGCTGAAAAAATGCTGGTTTTACTTTTTTAGTCACATAACATCTTAGAGGCATTGCTAATTTATGCAAGCAAATTTTGCTTTTTCTTAATTACTTGGATACTCTAGAGGATTTGTTAGATGGTAACTCAACCTGATTACATATATGTCTCCTTTTATTACTTACATGTACATCATCCTGGGTATTTAATACTTTATCATTTATTTATTTTTACATGATAATTAGGCATTAACAAAGGCATAGGACTACAGAGCTAGAATTATGTAATATGTCTAATTGTAAAGCTTACATATAATTATTAATATTTAAGTTCTGGTTAGTTATCATGAAATATGCTTTGTCCTCTAGTACTTTTAATTATTCATCTTCAATTTAATATATTCAGAGCCTCTATTTTTTCAATTTTCTCATTTCTAATCTCATCTTCTACCTTTACTCTTATTCTTTTAGTCTTTAAAACTGCAGTTTTAATTTTTAAAAGTCTTTCTTTTTCTTTTCTTTTAAAATGTATCTTGCAGTGTAGTGTTGAATATGTTTGATGTTTTTTTATGTTTAAGTTTCCTAACTTTTTGTTGGATTATTTAGTGATGTTTTGTGAATATTTTTCTTTCCCCCTTTCCTGAGGCAGTGGCCACATTGCCCCCAGACACATAGTAATTGCTTATAAGAAGCAGGAAAATGCTCAGAGTCAGAATATAGATCTGAAAAAAATAAAATGAGAAGTGTTAAAAATTTCTATGCACCATGAGGAGAATTTATGACAGCAATTTCCATGTTTCTGATGAAAGTTAAACCACAATTAGCAACAGGTAAATGCAAATGAATTATTTAACACACCTTAAAGTATTCACATCCTGTTCCCAAGATTATTCTGGATGTTTTAAAGAACTGCCAGATTTCTCATGCTGCAGTATTTTTGGAGAAGTGTGTCAAACATATCTGAAAGTACTGTTAATTACTCCTTCAGAGTATCTGTCCTTTAGATCCAGTGTCCTACAATTTTTGTTGCAATTTTCAAAGTGACAAATCTCAAGGAGCTAGTTTTTGTGTTATAAAAATCTATGCAGCCTTAAAGATAATATAGGAATAATCATCTCAGCTTGTATAAAAATTAACTTCAGAATATAGAAGGTACAATATTTAAATTATTTTATTTAACCAATTTAAAGATAAATATGTCTTTAGTATATGTTGATTCAGTAGATTGTGCAGGCTTTTTTTGAAAATCTTCTAAATTTAGACAATTTCAATTTGACCTCAACAGTCTATATATGTTCATTATCCATTTATTTTTTGTTAAATGTCAAAGAAGGTCTTAGCTTTAAAAATTTTTTAGAATATGTTGTAGTTTAGTGTTATACAATTGACACAAGATATTTCTCAGCAATTCTCATTTTTTAAAAAATAAAGTTCTAAGACACATTGTTTTCTATTTTAGTACTTTAGAAATAAAAATCAGAATTGGTCATATTTTATAATCTTCATTAAAAGCAACTGATCACCATCACCAATAAAAAAAAATTCAAGAATAAAAAGTAGGGTATATATATGATGTTTTTTTCACTGCCTCATGCAAGAATTATTAGACTGGGTTGGGTTATTTACTTTTATAATTCTAAGTATTGATTGATTTTAACATAATTGTGAGATTCTAATTATTGCTATTTTAGGGGATAGCAGTGATAGAAAATGAAAACAAAAAGTTACTATATCCTCAGAATATTGTCTGTCACATGCCAATCAATGCATTTAAAGATAATAGAAATAGCCAAATTTCTTGTATGTGTGTATATGTAATAGAAATCGTAATGCTATCACAACAGTGGAAGGAGTGACACTTATGTGTCACAAAGGACTATCATTCAGACCAAAAGCATCTTCAGACTTCCCACTGACTTTCAAGGTAAGTAGTGTAACTTTTTCAATACATATACTCTAAGGGGTGGAAGGTGGGAAAATAATCAGGATTTCAAAGAAATTGAAGATCACCTACCTCAGCTTTCCAAATTGTAGAGTCAGGGAAAGGAATTTTCCCCTGATCTTCCAAGAGGAGATTGTCTTTTCTATGTGTTCTCATTGTTGCTCTTTCTAACAATTGTCACAGAATGATCATTATTGGCTATTTACTTGTTTGTATCTTCCATTAAATCATACATTTCTTGAGTACAGAACTGTGGATTCTGGTCCTTAGAGCACAGACCTCTACCCAGAACATAGAGAACATTATTGACTAAATGGATATATGATTTTCTTCTATTAATACCAGAAGTGGTCACCAATATATATTTTTAAACATCATGGCTAGGAAACTGAAAATAATACATGACCATAATTTCCATTTTAAAGATTTTTAAAATTTCTCTTCATGTGGGCACTTATATATGTCCTTGTAAATACTACATATTAGCTAATTTTACTACCTTGTAATTATGAACAGTGGTGTTATGCGTGCTTCTCTGTGACACTATCTCTAATATTTGAAGGCCACTCATATCTCTTCCACATGTCTATTTACACTCTGATTCTCATGCCATCTGTGTGTTTTGTTGTTTGTTATTGTTGTACTAGTATATTAAGTTATATTTCTGTTCAGCTCTGTAAAAAATTATCATTGTACTAGGCACTCTGCTAGATAAAGTGTAAAGATGAATAGGCATATACTGTTCTAGGGAAATAGTAGGTAAACATATAATTGCAAAATACTGTGGGATTTTTATCACATAATGTGTTATTTTAACATGGTGTCTGGGACTCAGATATTCACAAGGTGCTATATGAGTGTAAAGATTAGGCTTTTAGCCCAGCTAAAGAGATCAGATGAGCAACTGTTATTTCATTTCATCCTCTTAGATGTGGCCTCTTATTCACATCTGTCAAGATCTATTTGAATCTTCATTCTATCAAACAAATTGTGTTCTTTCCAAAATTTCCTTATCTTTCACAAATTTTATAAGCTTACTTTAAGAAAATTGTATCTTCATGTTAAAAATGTTGAAGAGTACAAAACTAAGGACAGAGTTAATGAAATATCTTTTCCTAGATTGATTCAATCATTAAATAGCTCAAATTAAGATTTCCTATTATTGATGAATGGACTGTTTACATTATAAAGATTTTCTTAAAATAATCCATTATACTTTAAAAAACACATTTCCATTAGGAAATTCAATACATTTTGAAATAGCCAGTTTCAAACTGTTTCTCAAAACTGGTAGATGTTGATCTTGTCCTACAAAGATTTTTGGATTATAGTGCAACTGTTTTGTTTCTCAAGAGTAGAAGTTTGAAAATATGCAGTTTTCTATTTTATACATTGATATTTGTGCACAGAAAATCTTAGTAAAAGCTCAACTATATTTTATTTAAATACTATTAAATACTTTGAAAGTCTATTTACTTATGAATCTATTAATATTTACCCACATTCTGCTACAGTGACAGGAGAATGTGGATCAAAAATGTTTTCTTAAATTTTTTTTCCCCACGAACATTTCTCAGAACTGACTACCCAAATCCTATGCTCTGGACCACATCTGAGTATCAGAAATAGTACAGGAGCAAAACCAAAGTAGCTATGTTTTCCAATAGAGGCAGTCATTTACCCAGGGTACACCCAAGTGAATATGCCTTCCTATGATAAGACAATTTTACTTTTATATGACTGTGAATCTGCTTCTTTTTTATTATATTCATGAGTTTGCTGTATTTTTTATATTCCACATATACTTGATATTATACAGTATTTGTCTTTCTCTGTCTGACTTATTTCACTTATAATAATACTGTCCAATTCCATCCATGTTGCTACAAATGGCAAAATTTCATTCTTTTTTTAATGTCTGAGTAGTGTTCCATTAATATATACCACATCTTCATTATCCATTCATCTACTGATGGGCATTCAGGTTGCTACCATATCCTGGTAATTGTAAATATTGCTTCTAGGAACACTGGGGTACATGTATCTTTTTGAATTAGTACTTTTGCTTTTTTTGGATATATACCCAGGAGTCGAATTGCTGAGACTTATAGTACTTATATTTTTAGTTTTAGAGAACCTTCTGTTTCCCACAGTGACTGCGCCAATTTACATTCCAATCAACAGGTTCAAGAGTTCCCTTTTCTCCACATTTTCACCAACAATTTGTTGTTTATGTTCTTTTTGATAATAGCCGTTCTGACAGGCATGAAGTGAAATCTTATTGTGGTTTGATTTGCATTTTTCTGTGATTAGTGATTTTGAGCATCTTTTTATATGCCTGTTGATCATCTGCATTTCCTCTTTTGAAAATTCAGTACTAATGCACATTTTCAAATCAAGTTGTTTGTTTTTCAATGTTGAGTTGTATGAACTAATTATATATATTGCATGTTAATTCATTATCAATCATATAATTTGCAAATATTTTCTCCCATTCAATAGGTTGTCTTTTTGTTTTGTCTATGGTTTCCTTTGCTGTGCAAAGGAAGTTTAACTTAGTTTCAAGTTTAATTAGGTTCAGTTAGTTTGTGTTTACACTTCTTACATGTTAGGAGACAGATCCAAAAAATATAGGTGTGATTTCTGTCAGAGTGTTCTACCTATATTTTCCTTGAGGAGTTTTAGAGTATCCATTCGTACATTTTGGTCTTTAATCCATTTTCAGTTTATTTTTGTGTATCATATTAGAGAATATTTTAATTTTATTCTTTTATGTGTAGCTGTTCGGTTTTTCTAGCACTACTTATTGAAGAGAATATCTTTTCTACACCATATATTCTTGCTTTTTTTTGTCATAGATTATTTGGCCATAAGTGTGTGGGTTTATTTCTAGGCTCTTTATTCTACTGATCTATGTGTCTATTTGTGTGCAAATGCCATACTGTTTTGATTCCTATAGCTTTGTATTATAGTCTGAAATCAGGGAATATGATTCCTCCAGCTCTATTCTTTCTTAAGATTGTTTTTGCTATTCAGAGTCTTTTGTATTTCCTTATAAGCTTCAAAATTATTTGTTCTAGTTCTCTCAAAAATGCTATTGGTAATTTGATAGGGATTGCATTAAACCTGGGAAATATCTTAACAATATTAATTCTTTCAATCCAAGAAGATTACTATGAACCTTAGGAAGCATTACTAAGAATATAGCTAGTGGAGGTGATGGAATCCTAGTTGAACTATCTCACATCCCAAAAGATGATGCTGTTAAAGTGCTACATTCAGTATGCCAGCAAATTTGGAAAACTCAACAGTGGCCACAAGACTGGAAATGTCAGTGTTCATTCCAATACCAAAGAAGGGCAATGATGAAGAATATTCAAAATACCATACAACTGCACTCATTCCACATGCTAGGAAAGTTATGCTCAAAATCTTGAAGTTGGTTTCACCAGTATGTGAACTGAGAACTTTCAGGTGGACAAACTGGGTTTACAAAAGGCAGAAGAACCAGAGATTAAATTTCTAGCATTCATTAGATCATAGAAAAAGCAAGGGAATTCCAGAAAACCATCTACTTCTGCTTCATTGACTATGCTAAAGCCTTTGACTGTGTGAATCACAACAAAGTGTGGAAAATTCTTAAAGAGATGGGAATACCAGTCCACCATACCTGTCTCCGGAAAAACCTGTATGTGGGTTAAGAAGCAATAGTCAGAACCAGGCATGGAACAAATGACTGGTCCAAAATCAGGCAGTGTATATGAAGGCTGTATATTGTCACCTTGCTCATTTAACTTATATGTAGAGTACGTCATGCAAAATGCTGGGCTGGAGAAATCAAAAGCTGGAATCAAGACTGCCGGGAGAAATATCAATTACCTCAGATATGCAGATGATACCATTCTAATGGCAGAAAGTGAAGTGGAACTAAGGAGTCTCTTGATGAGGGTGAAAAAGGAGAGTGAAAAAGCTGACTTGAAACTCAACATTCAAAAAACAAAGATCATGGCATCTAGTCCTATCACTTCACGGCAAATTGAAGGGAAAAAGTGGAAGCAGTGACAGATTTTCTTTTCTTGGGCTGTAAAATCATTGTGGTCAGTGACTTCAGCCATGAAATTAAAAGAGGCTTGCTCCTTGAAAAAAAAGTTATGACAAACCTAGACAGCATATTGAAACGTAAAGACATCACTTTGCTGACAAACATCTGTATAGTCAAAGCTATTGTTTTTCCAATAGTTATATATAGATTTGAGAATTGGACCATAAAGAAGGCTGAGCACCAGATAACTGATGCTTTCAAATTGTGGTGCTGTATAAGACTGTTGAGAATCCCTTGGACTTGTAGGAATCCAGCCAGTCAATTTTAAAGGAGATCAACCCTGAATTTTCATTGGAAGGACTGATGCTGAAGCTGAAGCTCCAGTACTTTGGCCACCTAATATGAAAAGCCAACTCGTTGGAAAAGACCCTGATGTGGGGAGAGACTGAAAGCAAAAGGAGAAGTGGGAGGCAGAGGATGAGATGGTTTAATAGCTGCACCGACTCAATGGACATGAATTTGAGCAAACTTTGAGAAATAGTGAAAGACGGGGAAGCCTGGCGTGCTGCAAGCCATACGGTCCCAAAGAATGGGACATGACTTAGCAACTGAATAGAAACAACAACCAATTCAAAACACAGTTTATCTTTCCATCTCTGTGTCATCTTTAGTTTTCTTTATCAGTGTCTTATAGATTTCAGAGTAAAGAGTTTTTGCCTCCCTGTGTGTGTGTGCTTAGTCACTCAGTTCTGTCTGACTCTTTGCCACCCCATGGACTGTAGCCCACTGGGCTCTTCTGTCCATGAAATTCTCCAGGCAAGAATACTGCAGTGGGTTGCCATGCCCTCCTCCAGAAAATCTTCCTCTCTCAAGGATCGAACCCAAGTCTCCTGCATTGCAGGCAGATTCTTACTACCTGAGCAACCAGGGAAACCTTTGAAGTAAGTTTATTTTTGGGTATTTTACTCTTTTTGATGTGATAAGAAATGGGCTTATTTAATTTCTCTTTCTGATATATTGTTGTTAGTAATGTGTAAATATAATGGATTTCTGTATATTAATTTTTTTATCTTACAGCTTTACCAAATTCATTAATGAGTAGTTCTGGTGGCATCTTTGGGATTTTTTGTTATAATATAATGTCATCTGCAAATAATGACAGCTTTATTTCTTCCTTCATTAGGTGTATATTTACGGTCTAGATTGTAAGCTTTTCAAGGGCAAGAATTATTTTTTTTTTCAGTGATGTCTTTCAGTGGTGCCTGGAATAATGTCTGTCACTCACAGGAACTTAGTAAATATTTTTGAAAGAAAAAATAGAAGAAAGAAATACTTTCTCTTTAATTAAGTGTACAGATGAGGTTTAAATTTATAGGAATTAGTTATGATTTAATATTTTTTCTACTGTCTTTATTGTGTTGCTCTTCAGTTTCCAAGTCATGTCTGACTCTTTGCTACCCTATGGACTGCAAGATGCCAGGCTTCCCTGTCCTTCACTGTCTACTGGAGTTTGCCCAAGTTTATGTCCATTGAATCAGTGACGCCACCCAACCATCTCACTCTCTGTTGCCCTCTTCTATTATCGTTATTGCATATATCAAGAAAACACTTTTGATGGGTATGAAATATTTACCTGTTTTTAAATAAGTAACTGAAAAGTGGAAAGTATTTTGATTTATCTCAGAAAAGCATATAATTTGGGTGATAAAATATTTAAATCCACATTTCATTTTCAATCTCAGTTTGCTATTATGTGGTGACTGGTTCTGTCAGTCTTTACTGAATAATTGTTGGAATAATTATGCTTATATAGGGGACTCAAAGATAAGGAACTTTAAAACTTTATCAAGACTTTTACTAAAGAATTGCAAGGAAAGGGGCTTTTATTTTCATTCTTCCCACACTAGTAACAACCCACACTGCTTATACTTAAAGTAAATGCTAGAGAGCTGCTACCAAATGTCATATCCACAAACAGTAAGGAAATGAAAGCAATATCTATTTTTTCTTAAGCATGTGTTGCCATAAAATGTAGAATATGAATGTTTCATATTGTAAATTATGGATTGGAACCATTATTTTAATAGTATTTCAATATTATTTGAAAATAAAATTCTACACCTGAGACCACTAGTATAATTAATTGTCTAAAAGAAAAAAAAATATCTCTATAAGCATATACAAGAATACAGAACATTTGTATGAAAAAGTCTGTTGAGAACATACAAGAAGACACTGACTTCCTCCCATTATCCTCCAAGGACAGGTAAGGGGCATTTTGTGGCAATATCTGCAAGCTTTCAAGAGGAGAAACCTAACTGGAGCATTTTCTGTTTAGGGAAAGATAAAGGCTTTTTGTCTTTAGCGTAGTGAACTGGAGGCACAATAGGCCTGATCACTGCTTGCCAGATTGCTTGTGAATCATTTGTTTCTTTTATTAGCTCTTTCTTACATTACCATCTTGTCTCTTTCTTCCTTGCTGCTCTTCCTGCATTTTGGACAGCAGAATCGGGAAATATGTTGCACTTGGTGAGTGCTGAAAATCAGAACTGAGTGACTGCCTGGTTCCCATGTTATAATGTTAGCTCTGCTGCACATCAGATATTTAAGTGTGTGTCTCTCAGCACTGCCAGATGGGCATGAATCTGGGCTCCCAGGACCTGAAGCCCTAAATTGATCAAAACACATTGTGAAAATAGTAGCTGCTTTTCATTGAGCTGTCTATTCACTGGGAATGTGGCTGCTGTTCCCTGATATATATACTACCCGAGGACTTTTAGATTTTTAACTTAATTCTTGTTTAGGAGGACTTTGGAGGAGAATCCGACATAACTGCTTTGGGAGATAGAGGTTGGCATGTGGCAAAATATATCAAATGTTATCTAGTAGAAGAAAAGCTAGTTTTAATGAGAACAAAATCTGTTCTATAATTAGATTTAAGTAGTAACTAAATCAGTCTTTATTTTCATGGCACCGCAAGATATCTACTTTTCTACAAACTCAGTTTACATATAATTGTTGCTATTTATTAATTACTCTTCCTGGACTGCTTACTACAGCACATGAGATAAAACTTAAATTGTCATTGAAAGCCTCCTACAGATTTGAAAGAATGCACACTTGTGAGCACCTCATGGGTTTGTTGTATGCCGCAATACACAGGGACCATCAATTAGTTTACTGCCTCTTGGTCCTTCCAAGTTTTTGATTGCTTTTATAAACCCCAAAAGGACTCATTAGGCTTGCTTCCTTTCCATTTCTCAGCCCTAGTGCTTAGACCACTTTTGCAAATAATGATTTGGACTTGGGTGAAAGTTTCTAAAACATACCAAAGATCAAACTAATCATCTAATATCAAACATTTCAAGTGACAGACCTAGAAGTAAAATATATTTCTAAATTATCCATCATGAATTCATTAAGAGACTGTGATAATCATACTCCAGAAAATATATCTAAGTGGAAAAATGCAGAAACATTGGGGAAGATAAGTATATTGGCATCAGTTAGTATAACTAGGTCTGTGCATCAAGAATGAGAGAGAGAAAGGGGCAAAGAGTGATCAAAATAGTTTATGTTCACTCTGTTTTTGCTTCTTTTTGAAAACCACTGAACACTTCAAATACAACTCATTGACCTGACTTATGACTATTACAACTAGAATGGACTTTTATATCCTAGGTATGCTTAAATTATACAAATATACATTTCAGACCCCTCAAACAGAGTCATCCAAAACTTCAGGGATTGTATACTTAGAAATTCGGAGAACATATCTAGGCAGCAGACAGACCCTCCTATGAGCATCAGGAGATAGTTTTTAAAATGACTTTGAATGCTCTGAGATGGGTAGTGTGCATTCTTTCTAGCTTAGAACTGGAATACTACTCCTTACTCAATCCTGCTTCTTACTGAAATATATAGCTTCACCCATTTATGTTACATTTATACCATCCTCTGACATTATTAGAGATTCTTGTCTCTTCAGTTGCTAACACATCTGATTGAGACAATGTTTTTACAATGAAATAATTATGCTTTAAAATTAAACAAATAATAAATATATTTATTTTATTGTTCCTGAAAGGAGCATAAATCATTATTTTTGGGCATATTATTTAGTATATTTTTCTTTAATGCTGAAGTATTTGACTCATGTGGAGTTTCTCTTGTGCTATCTAAATAAATTTCAGTCAATACTAGCTCTTTCCCTTGACACTAGAGAATATTTCATGGCATTGACTCATTCATCTCATAGCTTCACTGACACTATGTATATATGCACACACACAACATGATATAAAATAGTTGAGGGATGTGTGTGATATACACTTCATTCACTATTCAAGTGCAAGTCTTCTGAGATCTTGAGTTCGTAGGGAATGAGACTACTATAACTTCAAATTTTTTACATATCATGTTTAATAGGAAAGTATTTTAGAGTATTTTTATTTTAATTTATTACTGCTACTTTTCATTCCCTTGATTTATAGAAGCAATTACCTTAGTTATACATTTTGCTTCTAATATAGTTGACTTTACAAGTTCATAAAAATGAAAAAGAACTCAGCATTAGTAAATTAAAGAAAAATATTAGAATTTCTGCCAGAAAGTCATAAATAGTGTCTTCTTCCCTGGCACAGTCTTTTCCTTCTCTATTGAACACTTTGAAAGCACAGGAAGAGGAAGGAGCCTCTGTATGTAAGTTAATCATTTCCTTGTTAACCTTTTGCCGTCAGCCACAATGAGATTCATTCTTCATATCACAGTAGACTCATCAGCAGGAATATACTTTTATCTTTGTTGCCTGGTTTTACAGGACTGGAGGGAATTGGCACCACCAGGGAATCATTAAAGAGATAATGGAGAAATTATTTTCTCATATCTTTATTCAGACTTCTTTCTCACTGGTGCCCTCATCCTCAGTAAGCATCAATCAGAATTACTTATTAAGAACTGAGGATAGAATAGTGTCCTGGGAGTGAAGAGGGGAGGAGGAGGTAAAAGAAACAAACAAAAAAAACCAAAAAACTTGGGAGCAAGTAGACTCAGATCTAGTATGTCAGAAAGAAATAGGACTGAGCTGACTTACTCATATTAAAGCTATCAGAACATATGTAACCTACAATCTTTATAAATTAATCTCCCACAAAAGGAATTTCAGTAATAGCCAGAACTTTTTCATTTTGTAAAGGTTTCTCTTTTTTTTTCCATTCATGCAGTAAAGACTAGTTGCTAATAATTTAGGTTGAGCATCTGTCTTATTGAGAGAAAAAAAAGCACTATGAAGGAAAAATTGCATCAGATGAGTTTCACAGTCAGAGAAGATTTTGTTCAAGAATATTTCAGTTCAGGAGACAAACTATTTCAGTAGGGGAGAGGGAATGGACTCAATAGTGCTGAAATAGATAGCGGGAGATTTCTACATTCTGAGCCAAGCTAATGGAAAAGTCCAGGAGGATGTTCAGAGTGGGCTAATCTGTGTGCTTAGGCCATCTGCATTTACTAATTTTTGCTTCTTGAAGTTAGACTCCTACTCTGCCACAGAAACTGGGTCTCTCCTTCATGATCCCATTTCAAAGAGATGTCTTCAAGGACCTTGAGAGAGATATTTCTGGATTGTAGAAGATTCACATGTAAAGGCAGCGGAGAATGAATTTACAATGGCAAATGTTCTAAAGTGAATACTCCTAAAAAGGGAAATCAGGAGCCTATAGTCAGGAAAATTGAGGTCTAAAGTTTAATCAAGCTGAGAAGAATGTTAAAATCCTTTTGGACAGTAGTTTTAATGTAGGACTTTTGTCCTTCCACAGATGATTGTTGGGAGTAAGGCTCAAACTGTGATCAAAAGACTTGTCATGTCTCAAACTTTATATCCTATTGCTTATCTCAGGATAAGTTATGGGAAGAACTGCATTATGAAATTCTTGATTTAGAGAAAAACAAGGGCCCAGTGAATTTTAAGGACTACTTTGAATTTTACCTGCAGAAGAATATCCCCTTGGAAGTGAGATGATTTAGCATGCCTTCTTCCAGCCTGATGGCTTAGTATGAACTCAGTTGTTCTCTGGGTTGAACTCATACCTTCAGGCTGTAAGGGAAGCAAGATTCAATTTGTCAGACTTCTTTATTGTGTGTTAATGATTGTCAAATGCCAAGCAGATTTCCGGACACACAGATGTCACAAAAAATTTTCCAGACAATGCTGTAAAGTGACATAATGTTATTATCTAGTTCTTAATACACATAGAAATGACATAGATTCATGATTATATGAATAGTGTTGAATATTTTTCCCACAGGAAATATTCTTTGTTTTTCAGTTTTAATTTCATATAGTTAAGCAAGATACACTGCTTTTGGGCAATGTAATATATATTTTTTCATAGAAGAATAATATTGTGAATTCTTGGGCAATGAATAGAAAAATTACAAATTCTTTTGTAGTTTTAATGTGGCTTTTTTGGGAACTTTCCCATTCTTTTCTATTCCAAATTTAGCAGGTGGATACACTGTGTTTAACTTAAAATTATTGCAGGCTACTTTATGAAACATGAGCACACCAAGCTATGAACTGAATTTTAAGTTTGCCATAGTAAAAATGCGAAGAGGGAAAATGATGTCATCACTAGTGGCTCAAAGTAACAAGGTTATGAATAAACTGCTCACTAGTCTCATGTATTTTTAGTAAAGAGATTTGGGAATAGTGCAACTAATCCCCAATGCCCAATTAAAGTCTCTTAACTAATTTAACAGACATTTGTAAACGTGTAGTTGGAAATACTTTAAATAAACAAAGATTGCATGAGAGGAAGTTTAATAGATAAACAAATGGAAAATCACTTTGATGTTTTAGCCTTCTCAAAGTTCTTAGCAGAAGAGTTATAAGAAAAAACTGCAAATACAATTAACATGCAAAGCATCAAGAGAGTTTTTTGTTCAGGTGATGATATATTCGCAGTATTTGCCTTCTAAGAAAATCTTAAGATGGGTAAAGGGTCTCAGTCATTGAAAAAAAAATTACCGATTCCTTTTCTGCTTCTTTTTGTGTGTAATCTTATTGTACATATATAGCTCACTGATAGATAATAGATACACAGAGATATAGAAATGGATAAGATACTACCCAATCTGCTTAAACAGATATAGGTTGCTTACAAATGACTGATTGCTGACCCACATGGAGATGTAAGATTCATAGGTAGCATGTCCTTGCTTTTTGGCAGTATTTTCTGCAGAAACTGCCAAAGAAATGAAGCCTGTGACTTTCTGGGAAAGCTGGTCCTCAAGTTCTCATGCCCTGGTTTGGTCCTGAAGGAGTTTCCAAAGTGTGCAAACTGCACTTCAATTAAAGAAGTCTGCAGGGCACACTGAGTGGATGAACAGCAAGTGTTCTGGGACTTCTTTTGAGGAGACTCTGGCAGGTGGGAAGCCCAAATGAAAAGCAGGCATTTGGAAATGTATATGGGAGGAAATATTTAACATACCAGGGGATAGGGGAGTAATATTGATTTCTCATTATGTTTCCTATTTACTTGGAATCTCTAGAAGGAAGTGTTTATGACTCCAAATAATACAGAGAATCCAATACTTTCAAATCTGAGTGGTTGCAAATTCCAAACTTGGTATTTTTAAACAGCTGTCCAGAGAAAAGGCAGTAGTTATTAATAAACACACAACTTTTTGAAAATATTGACTATATTCATTTTGGCTAAAGTTGTTCTTTGGAAGCATTAAAAATTCCTAGTAAGAGTCTTTCAGTTTTGTTAGTGTAGATGATTTACTGTTGGCTTTTGCTAAACTTCAGCTGACTTTCATGTAAATATACCACAGAGAGGGGGTTAAAATGACAGATGGTCACTGCAGTGTTGTTCTGACTTGTCCTTCTCCTTTCCTTCACCCCTTTCATTTGCTGCAATGCCCAGGAATGAGGAATTGGGACAGAAATGTGAATTATTTTTAAGGATGTTCTGGCTGCTTTATCAACTTAAAAATAAGGTAATTAAATGATTTCATTCATTTAGTTGAGACCTCACTTCTCTGAATAAGACATTTCCAGAGGAGGGTGTCTGGTATTATTTTAATAAAAATTACAAGTAGTTGTAATAGTACAGTTAATGGTCAAGAATAACTCAGCGTACAAACAACAATATTTACTCATTCTCTACTGTTCTTGATGTCTAAAACTGTCCATATGGCTTCCATTTACTTCAGACCAAATGGAAAACTTCAGGAGGTATCCTGGAATCTAGAAAAGAGACTAGTATGGCAGCTAGAAAGAGTCAGAATGATCTCACCATCACCCTGATTTGTTCTGAGTTCTTCTGAAACACTGGGATATTTAAGAATGTTGGATAGGCTGATGAATGATAAAATCATTGGACTGTAATAACAGAAGAGTTTGGTCCTAGTCATTTAAAGATCTTTAGCATGATATGATATTCAAATATAGAAAAAATGTAACCTTAACTGTAAAGCAAATATCTTTGCAGAAGGAAGTAGATCCTTTAGATCCTTTATTTTTTTTTATTTAGATCCTTTGTTTTTTAATGATCATAATCATGAATATTGTAGATATGAATATTTCTTATAAGCTTCATTACTTAGAAATATTTTGGATAGTAAATATTTATAATGGGCTTCCCAGGTAGCGCAGGGACAAAGAATCTGCCTGCTAATGCAGAGGATGCAAAAGACATGGGTTCAATCCTTAGATGGGGAAGAACCCCTGAAGTAGGAAATGGCAACCCAAAACTGGAAATTTTCCAGTATTCTTGCCTGGAAAATTCCATGGACAGAGGAGCCTAGCAGGCTACAGTCTATGGGGTAGTTAAGAGTCAGAGATGACTGAATGACTAAGCAGACACACACACCCCCCAATAATTATAATACCCAAGGGAATTGGATTTGAGGGGAAGTTCTGCTGGACAGAAATTATATTCTTCTTATTATCTACTTGTTCATTTAGGAGGTACTAGGCAATGGCACCCCACTCCAGTACTCTTGCCTGGAAAATGCCATGGATGGAGGAGCCTGGTAGGCTGGAGTCCATGGGGTCACTAAGAGTCAGGCATAACAGAGCATTTTCACTTTCACTTTTCACTTTCATGCTTCAGAGAAGGAAATGGCAACCCACTCCAGTGTTCTTGCCTGGAGAATCCCAGGGACGAGGGAGCCTGGTGGGCTGCCGTCCATGGGGTCGCACAGAGTTGGACACGACTGAAGCAACTTAGCAGCAGCAACAGGAACTATGCTGGGAATTATACAAATATTAATAAAGTCCTCAGTTCAGTTCAGTTGCTCAGTCATATCTGACTCTGTGACCCCATGGACTGCAGCATGCCAGGCCTTCCTGTCCATCACCAACTCCTGGAGATTACTCAAACTCATACATTGAGTTGGTGATGCCATCCAGCCATCTCAGCCTCTATTGTCCCCTTCTCCTCCTTACTTCAATCTTTGCTATCCCCATTTTAAGCTTATGAAGCTTAATCAACTTTACCAATCAAATTACCATGCAGTTAGTAAGTGGAAGAGCAAGGATGAGACCCAAGAGCTATCTGAACCCAGCTTCATGCTATTGACTCTGCTGCATTGTTAATGGACTTCCGAGGTGGCGCTAGTGGTAAAGAACCTGCCTGCCAATGCAGGAGACCCAGGTTCGACCCCTGAGACTGGAAGATCCCCTGGAGGAGGGAAGGCCACCCACTCTAGTGTTCTTGCCTGGAGAATCCTATGGACAGAGGAGCCTGGCAGGATATATATAGTTCATAGGGTTGCACAGAATCGGACATGACTGAAGTAACATAGCCCAGACCTTGTTAATAAAATTAGAATTCTGATTTATTCAGACACTACTTTTGTTTTATTCTTTCCCATGTAAGTATTATTTCTATGCATGTAAATGTGCAGGAGGTGGGAACAAGTTAGCTAAACCCATATTCTCTAAATCAACACTTGAAAGCAGCTCTACTGTTTTAGTGGAATTTTTCATCCACACAATTAGCCAGTTAGCTAAGTTTACACATTTAGCATGGGAAAACTGACCTACAAGATTTGAGTCAGTATAACTTTTATGCAAATTAACGGCAATACTGGAAAAGCATTAGCTCAATTGTATTTGAAAAAGTTCTTCTGTTGTACCCTTTTTTTTTTTTTTTAACACAGATCATGGCTATTTCTATTCAATGAAGCAGACATAGAGAGTCCAATGCAGTAAGTCAGATTCACTGTGAATGATATGTTTAAATGAGCAAATACAGCCCTGTTGTCCTTGCATTATGGAAAAGAAAACAGTGGAGTCTTATGAGAGACGGCTCCCATGGGTAAACTACACTAGAGTATATATCTCTCCTGCATCCTTGCTGGTGGTAAGAACAAGTTTGTCTTTTTCTAGCTCCTTGTGAGCTTTTTGAAGGCAGAGATTAGATTTATTCATGACCAAATTGCCAGTGGCTTACATAGTCTCTGACACATGGGTAGTGGGAAGTTAGGAAGGAATAAAGGAAGGACTACTTAGCCGTCAAGCTTGCTCTTCCAGCAGTTGACTATGGAACTTCCATTAATTCTTTAATCTCTCTCAACATCGCTTTCCTCCTGTCTGAAATGAAGATAATATGTATTGTATTGTTGTGAGTTATGTGAAGAATGCAGTGGGCTACATAAATTCAAGAGGTATTTTGCATCTAATAATGAGTATAATAATCACCTAAGAATCGAGTTGGATATAATAAATACAGAAAATTAATGAATATATAAAACTTACCAAGAATGTGAGCTCTGATAATTTAACATCATTACTGATTAATGTTCATTAAGGCTCTTTAGGCAAATTAGATAAGAATTTATTTTCCTGGTATTTGAGTCATATTTTGATTTGCTTAACACCAATGACTTCAAAGGAATTTTTTGCTTGTTGTTGTGCTTAAATCATCTTTAAGTGAGTTCAAAAACAAGTGTTAAATGATCTTTGGAACATAAAGCAGTTTGAAGGACTAAATTGTGTAGTGATGGACTTTTAAAATGTGCTGTTGTATGAGGAAGGGGGAAGGCTGGATGACAGGATAAATAACATTTATAAATTATTAAATGTGGGCTGATAGACTACCTTGCAAAGTCATGTTTCCCATTCACAGACCTCTGAAGGAGAATACTAATTTCTTTTGTATAACTTCACTAGTGAAATGTCACACCTTCAATGGCCATGATTACACAACAGTAAAATCAGGATCTAAGAGGTGGGAGTGAATTTAGAAGCATCAGTTGGCTTAGGTATTTTGTATCTCTTGTTTCTCATAGAATTTTTTTTCCCCACAGATGTTCATAATAAGGCTGACTGGCTTTTTCTGGCCACTCAGGACTCAGCTTAGATATCATATTCTCAGAGAGGCTAACAGACCACTTGATTTCATATCATTCCATGGGGGAGGCTCTCTCCGTTTCATTGCTTCATGTCACTTATTGCTGTTTGATATGTGCTCTTTTTGCTTGCTTGCTCTTCTTCTTCTCATTGCTTCTCTTATCCTTGGAATGGAAGCACATTGACTTTGATGCTTGGGTCCTGCTGTGGCTGAAGCATCTGGGCATCCACACATAGTAGGAAATCAATACCGTTTTTAAAAGTTGGATGAATAAACCCCTTATTTACATATGAGGACACAGGGTAAACTAAGGACTTTGTCCAGGGTCACACAGATGGTCACCAGCAGAGCTGGGGACAGAGCCAGTTCTCCTGACACACAACTTAATGTTTTGTTTATTGCACCCCTGTAGCTATGCTTAGAGTTAGATATGCTTGTCCTTATACAAAGGGGCACAGAACATAAAGTCTAGTTGTAAACTTTTTCCATTCTCTTCTGGGTAATACACTTTATGCAGGAATATTTTTCTCCAGAGCAGTAGCATTATTCATTGTAATCTGATCCAGCTCTTAATTCAGATACTATTAGTATCCTGTTAGACCCATAATTCTACTTTGTTTCTACATAGAAGAATAGAATCAAAGAGAAAACTTTGTTTTAGGATACAAAGAGAAAACTGAGATCGGTATCACTTAGGTAGCAGGGGCACCTCTACACTGACATACTGGAAGTGCTATGTGTGAAGTGGTATATAGGCATCTGATCAAATGATATTAGATCAGAAAGAAAGTAGCAATGAATGCTGACTGGAAAAGATAAGTCTTCAAAAAAGATAAAAAAAAAAAAAACCCAAAACAGTACAATATGAGCATTTTTAAATAGTAGGTCATTATATCCTGAAAAGTGAACGGGACAGAGACTGTCTTCATTGTTAGTGGGAAAGTAAAATGGCCACTTAGGGAAATAGTTTGGCAATTTTTTACACAGCTAAACCAACTCTTACCATATGATTCAGCAATCATGCTTCTTGGTATTTACCCATGTGAATTAAAAACTTGTGTTTACACACACACAAGCCTGCATATATATGATTATAAGAGTTTTATTTATAATTCTCAAAACTTGAAAGTCACCAGAATGTTTTTCAATAGGTGAATGAACACACAAATTGTGGTATATCTATACAAAAGAGTATACTTCTGCAAGAAGTAGAAAGAGCTATCAGGCCATGAGAAGACATGGAGGAAACTTAAATGCAAAGTTGCTAAGTAAAATAAACCAGTCATAAAAGGGTATGTATTATATTATTGCAACTCTATGACATTCTAGAAAAGTAAAACTAAGGAGACAGTGAAGAGACCAATGGTTGCCAGTGGGTTTAGGAAGGAATGGAGGAAGGGTTGAATAAGTGGAACATAAGACTGTTTGGGGCCTTCCAGGGTGGCTCCGATGGTAAAGAATCCGCCTGCAATGCAGGAAACGTGGGTTTGATCCATGTGTCAGGAAGACCCCCTGGAGAACGGAATGGCTACCCACTTCAGTATTCTTGCCTGGAGAATCCCATGGACAGAGAAGCCTGGTAGGCTACAGTCCATGAGGTCACAAAGAGTCAGACAGCTGAATGACTAAGCACTGCTAAGACCATTTTAGAACTGAGAAACAATTCTGTATAATACTGTAGTAATCAATACATGTCAGTATACATTTGTCAAAACTCATAGAACTCTACAACACCAAGAGTACCTTCCAAAGTAAACTGTGGACTTCAGCTAATAATTCTCTACCAATATTGGCTTATCAGATATAACAGATGTAGTATGCTGATCAAGAGTTAATAATAAGGGAAACTGGGAAGGAGAGTGAGGGAGTATTTGAGAACTATTTGTATTTTCTTCTTAATTTTTTTGGTAAACTTAATTGTTCAAAAAATCAAGTCTATTAATAAAAATAGTGAATAAGATCAACTGAGCATTTCTGGCAGAAGTGAAATCAGTGCAATTTTTCAGAAGAATAATGTATTGATTACTCTATGAAATATTTACAAAGTGCGTACTTGACTCTCTTCTTTGTGCCAAGCGCTGAGATTGATGAATAAACCTTGATCTCTGCTGTGAAAGAGCTTATGGTCTCTTAGAAAGCAGTAGCTATGCCAAAAAGGCCAATAAGTTATTGTAAGAATTTTGGTAGAAATACAAAGAGAGTACTGTTGTTTTTCAGTTTCATGTCCAACTCCTGCAACCTCATGGACTGCGGCACGACAGGCTTCCCAGCTCCCAGTCCTTCACCATCTCCCAGTTTGTGTGGGGAATGTCAGTGTAGCCAGGATGTTGGTTTTTGTCCTGGGTTGGATGTTAACAGTTAAGCAATGGGGAAAAAAGCCCCATAAACAGATGCTAGATCTTGAGAAGACTGCAGGGTCTAGTAAGTTGTTTGACTGGCACTGAGCAAGATGATGTTAGAGGCATGTAGAGCTGCTGCTGCTGCTGCTGCTGCAAAATCACTTCAGTCGTGTCTGACTCTGTGTGACCCCATAGACGGCAGCCCACCAGGCTCCATTGTCTCTGGGATTCTCCAGGCAAGAACACTGGAGTGAGTTGCCATGTAGAGCTGAATGTGCTGGATTTCAGGAATTTCTGCAAGAAGTCTTTCAGACAACTTGATCTTAACACTTGATCAAGATTCTCAGAGACCTGTGATATAGAGAGACTCAGTTCAGTTGCTCAGTCGTGTCCGACTCTTTGTGACCCCATGGATTGCAGCATGCCAGGCCTCCTTGTCCATCCTCAACTCCCAGAGTTTACTCAAACTCATGTCCATTGAGTCAATGATGCCATCTAACCATCTCATCCTCTGTTGTCCCCTTTTCCTCCTGCATTCATCTTTCCCAGCATCAGAGTCTTTTCCAGTGAGTCAGTTCTTCACATCAAGTGGCCAAAGTATTGGAGTTTCAGCTTTAGCATCAGTCCTTCCAATGAATATTCAGGACTGATTTCTTTAGGATGGACTGGTTGGATCTCCTTGCAGTCCAAGGGACTCTCAAGAGTCTTCTCCAATACCACAGTTCAAAAACATCAATTCTTCGGCACTCAGCTTTCTTTAGAGTCCAACTCTCATGTCCATACATGGCTACTGGAAAAACCATAGCTTTGACTAGATGGACTTTTGTTGACAAAGTAATGTCTCTGCTTTTTAATATGCTGCCTAGGTTGGTCATAACTTTCCTTCCAAGGAGTAAGTGTCTTTTAATTTCATGGCTCAGCCACCATCTGCAGTGATTTTGGAGCCTCCCAAAATAAAGTCTGTCACTGTTTCCACTGTTTCCCCATCTATTTCCCATAAAGTGATGGGATCAGATGCCATGATCTTAGTTTTCTGAATGTTGAGCTTTCAGCCAACTTTTTCACTCTTCTCATTCACTTTTATCAAGTGCCTCTTTAGTTCTTCTTCACTTTCTGCCATAAGAGTGGTGTCATCTGCATATCTGAGGTTACTGATATTTCTTCTCACAATCTTGATTCCAGCTTGTGCTTCTTCTAGCCCAGCGTTTCTCATGATGTACTCTGCATATAAATTAAATAAGCAGGGTGACAATACACAGCTGTGATGTAATCCTTTCCCAATTTGGAACCAGTGTGTTGTTCCATGTCCATTTCTAACTGTTACTTCCTGACCTGCTTACAGATTTCTCAGGAGGCAGGTCAAGTGGTCGGGTCTTCCCATCTCTCTCAGAATTTTCCAAAATTTGTGGTAATCTACACAGTCAAAGACTTTGGCATAGTCAATAAAGCAGAAATAGATGTTTTTCTGGAACTCTCTTGCTTTTTCGATGATCCACTGGATGTTGGCAGTTTGATCTCTGGTTCCTCTGCCTTTTCTAAAACCAGCTTGAATATCTGGAACTTCATGGTTCATGTATTGCTGAAGCCTGGCTTGGAGAATTTTGAGCATTACTTTACTAGTGTGTGAGATGAGCACAATTGTGTGATAGTTTGAGCATTCTTTGGCTTTGCCTTTCTTTGGGGAGAAAGAGAGACTCAGAGGTACCTAAAGTGAGTTTAAAGATATCATACTTGATCATAGTTTTCTCCAGAAAGAAAAAAATTTTCCTTTATTGTGTTTGGAGGTCTAGGCTAATTTTTTTTTCACCTGTCAATTTAACAGTTTAAGGCAGTGAGAAATCTCATAGCTCTGCTAAGGATAATGGTCACAAATTTCCATACATAGATAAATCCTTCTGCTGCAACCAGCTTTGAGGGGTACACAGTGATACTGGTGAACCCCCAGGGCCTGGGTATTAAATAAGACATTGTCAGTTTAAGTGCTGAGATGTGAATGGGAAAGATGTAAGAATAGGGATGAAAAACAGCCAGACAACAGCACAGGTGAGACATAAAGAGAGCGAAAACAGTGAGGACTGAGGAAGATACAAGAGTTAAGGATAACTACAGAGGGACATGCATCCCTAAAAATCCCATTCTAGGATTTTTAAACAGAAGGGTAGTGAACTATTTTGGGAAAGAAACAAGTTTAAGTTTAAATTAAAGAAACAGGCTTAGCTTTGAAATGTGTAATAAAACAGCTATTATTTTCACGTTGTCGTGACAATAGAAATCTATTTATAGAGGTTGCACTAGACTATAAATGTGTCATTCCATAAATGCCCCAAAAATGTGTTCCTTACACTTAATCATTTATGTGGGTGTCTGCAAATTTCTTTTGGAAGGAGCATGTTTCAGAAGTAAATTTTCTTCGTTATGAAGAGTATCTTAATAAAATATTGTGTATTTCAAAAACAATGACTAATTCTAGAAAGAGCACATTAGGAAGCATCAGCTAATGCATTCTTAAAAAAAAAAAATAACTAGGTTAAGAATGGCAATGGAGACATTGGAATATGCTTGTCATTTAGTGCAAATATGCATGAGAAGGGAATGCTTTCTAGTTGTGCTCCACGGCTACAGATAAAACCCAGGGAGGCTCAAGGGGCACAGAAGAATAAATGGCCTATGTCCACTCTGAACCAGTACTGTTGTTCACCAGTACTTATCAAAAAACCAATGGGGTCAAGAAAACTAGATTTCTAACCTTAATATGATAATCACTGCCATCGCTTACTCACTTTGCTGCTTGAACTGCTTAAGCTGTTGGGGCTTCTGTTTCCTCAAATAACAGTCCACACCAAAGGTTGCTACAAGGAGTAAGTAGGAACAGGGCTTAGGGATGTATGTGGAATACAGAATAAAGTTTCAATAAATAGGTTATTTTTAAAAGACCAGGCTCAGTAAAAGAAAATGACCAATACAAATTTTACTAGAGCTCTCATCTATAAAGTGGAGCATAAATAGTATACATTTTATGTTGTCAAGATGTTTTGTTAACATAATATCTGTTAAGCATTTCAACAGTCCTGGCACATAGCAATCAATGGATGCTATTTCTTCTTATTTAATTTATCTTCATTAACTTGCTTCTGACTACTATCTGGGGCTGGCAGTGTTTAAAGCAGGGGCCGAAAAATGACCACCCACATACTGGATCATCTTGCTGTGTTTTGTTTTGTTCACACATGACATCAGGACTGAATTTGGATGCCTATGGATGTAGCCTGTGCATCCTCATTTGTCACAGTCCCACATTGGCTTTTGTCTTATACCTGGCACAGTGGAAAAACTTAGGCCATCTTCTTGATTGCTAAACTGCTTGTTCTAAAATACTTTGTCAATGGTGTTTCCCTTTGCTCTTTTGTTCTCATTTGTAAAACTCACTACTTCTCTTCCAGTTCTATTTAATATGAAGGATAAAAATAGTTTATGCATTTGCAGAAACCCTGATAATAACACTTCATTGGCTTGCAACAGGAAAATGAACATGGGTCAATATGCCATCTTGAAAGTTGCTCTGAAGAGAATTCAATTAATTACCTTTATTGTGGTTTTCTTCAGTGTAACACAAATGAAAATGAATAATATAGATTTTCATTTCCTCATTTTTCTTTCCTTTATAGATAGTTCATTCTAGAATTATGTATTGTTAGTTGTTCACAAAAGGTATTCTAAGTTTCATTTTTATAGAGTAGCTAACACACACCTAACATAAAAGCCTCACAATAATACTAATATATTAAATGAATGCAAAGTAGTGAAAGTATTCTGGGGCCAAAGTGTGTCTTTATAGAGATACATTATTTTTTCTTTCATAGGAGGTGATAGTTACTGGCCCAGTAACTATAGTTGCATGAATTGAATCAGTGGAATGATTATTGTTGCATCACAGTAGGAAACTGAAATCCCTCCCTTAGGAATTTCTATTTAAAAAAAAAAAAAAAAGAAAAATCAAACCAAAAGTGAACAACAAAAGAGTTAAGTCACTTAACAGTGACTATTAAAATACTGTAGGGACATGTAGGAAGGAGAAATTTGAGACAAAGTTAAAATTAATATGTTAGGCCAAAGTTATAAGAAAAATAAATGATATATAGCAGCATCCCCTAATTCGGTTCTCCTTAGAAAATGAACAGATATTTAACAATAAATAATTCTGTAATACAAAACCATTGTGAGAAACTAAGTTAAAGTGGATGATTATTAACATCACCACTTGGGGATCCCTTAGGAATTTCTATTTAAAAAAGAAAAGAAAAATCAAACCAAAAGTGAACAACAAAAGAGTTAAGTCACTTAACAGTGACTATTAAAATACTGTAGGGACATGTAGGAAGGAGAAATTTGAGACAAAGTTAAAATTAATATGTTAGGCCAAAGTTATAAGAAAAATAAATGATATATAGCAGCATCCCCTAATTCGGTTCTCCTTAGAAAATGAACAGATATTTAACAATAAATAATTCTGTAATACAAAACCATTGTGAGAAACTAAGTTAAAGTGGATGATTATTAACATCACCACTTGGGGCAGAGGGCTTTCCAGGTGGTGCAGTGGTAAAGAATCCACCTCCCAAGGACATGCATGAGACGTGTGTTCATTCCCTGGGTTGGGAAGATCCGCTGAAGCAGGAAATGGCAAGCTGTTCCAGTATTCTTGCCTGGAAAATTCCATGAATAGAGGAGCTTGGCAGGCTGCAATCCATGGGATCCAAAAAGAGTCAGACATGACTGAGTGACTAAGCACACACACACTTGGGGGCAGAGTTAATTTTTTCAGTGCAGGAGAATGTCCATAGACTTCTCCAATGGAATAAAGCATTTCTCAGAATACATTCAACACATAAATGTAGTGGGTAATTTTTAATGAAAAGAAATTTTTATCACATGAAATATACTGGCTGAAATACTTACATTTTATATATTACATAAGCTTTTCTTTTTTTTTTTTTTTCTGGTGGAGGTAGTTACTACAGGTATTTTTATGGGCCAATAGGTAGGGTATGAATGTTTGGGGGATCGAAGAATAAAAAAAGTAGTACAGGTCTTCATACCCAGATATAAGGTGTTTGTAAGACCTCAATAGCATAAGTTTCTGCCTGCTTCCTGATAACAGTCACTCATTTTTTCTATTTACTCAATATTGTTGTAGTTTATACTATAAATTAAGACTTTTAGTTTTCCTAATGTTATTGAATTTTGTCTGGCACAAAATTCAAGTTTTTATGTCTAAGCTTTCACAGTTCTGTAGTGAAAGGATTCCCTAGTTAATACATTTGAAGTAATGCTGTATAAGATCTAGAAGATTCATAAAACACATGAATATGTTGAAGCCTTTGATGATTTCTATTTTTAAAAACCTGTTTGGCTTTAACTTAGTTTCTCACAATGGTTTTGTATTACAGAACTATTTATTGTTAAATATCTGTTCATTTTCTAAGGAGAACCGAATTAGGGGATGCTGCTATATATCATTTATTTTTCTTATAACTTTGGCCTAACATATTAATTTTAACTTTGTCTCAAATTTCTCCTTCCTACATGTCCCTAAGTATTTTAATAGTCACTGTTAAGTGACTTAACTCTTTTGTTGTTCACTTTTGGTTTGATTTTTCTTTTCTTTTTTAAATAGAAATTCCTAAGGGAGGGATTTCAGTTTCCTGCTGTGATGCAACAGTTTGTGGTGGACCACTGCTTTCACTGTGGAAAATTTGGAAAATCAGATGAAAAATAAATGTCTGAAGGCAATGGATAATCTGTGCATGTACTTGGTCTTGAGCAGGCAAAGTCCCGATAAAGCAAATTCTGAGCTCAGAAATGAGAAGATACTCTGCAACCATTATTTATCTCCCTTGCGGCATTTTTGGTTCTCAGAATGGGAATAGAGTTGATATTACCCTGAGACAGAAAAGCTTGTGGAAATTCTGATAGTCTCATAGAGCTCAAGAAACAAAAATTTGAGATTTAAGGGGCCAGAATTCCTCATAATAAGAGAGAACTAAGGGCTTAGCTCAGCATTCTTCTGAGAGAATAAAAAGCAAAGCACAGATTTTACAGTCCCATGGTGGTGACTAGCATATAGTGGGGAGGCCCTGTGGACAGCTGGCCCCCCATCCTCTTTAGTTAAAACCTACCAAGAGATACACCCTGGGGTCTACAACAAAGAGGCTGATAGATCAAAACTGTAGCCCAGCCTCAGGTCAGCTCCTAGTTGGAAGGAGTTGATCAACTTCCAGTCTCTCTGCTTACCAAAGGAAAGGAGAACCTCCCTTGAATGAAGAAAACATCATCAGAACCACAACATTTTTCATATACAGTTTTCAGCTTGCCCTTTAAAATCTAAGGGGAAAAAAACAGGCAATGGAAGCAAGTGCAGATGACACAGATAGTGAAATAATTACACAAGGGCTTTAAAATGGCAATAATTAATATAGTCAAGAAAATAAGAATGGTATTTGATGATGATGAGAATAGATGATTAAAATCTTCAAGCATCTTTTTTCTGAAAGAGAAAATTTAATTGAGCACATGCTCTTGTATTATGTAGTAAGTATTGGCAAGTCAACAGACTGTAGATTAATTACTGAAGTTAAAAGTCATATACTCCAATTTTCCTAGGCTGAGAGAGGAAACTCATGTCATATAATAATTTGCCTATATGACTCTGCTGCTTTAGCAAAAATTTTGGGTTGTGGTCAGTAAGGCACCATGATATGTCTAGCATACATTTAATGAAGCATTTAAAATACTGTATGCCACATATGAGCAAAATGATAAATAGGCATGGATATTTCCTGCTGCACAGTTTAAATATTCATTTGTACAGACTATTTGTAAAATGCATATATTAACCATTGAACCCACATGCCACCACTAGTGAAGGCTTTGTGCTCTAGAGCCCATGCTCCATGACAAAAGAAGCCACGGCAAAGACAATGAGGAGCCTGCAGCCACAAGACAGTAGCCCCTGCTCACTGCAACTAGGGAAAAGCCCACGCAGAACAAAGACCTAGCACAGCCAAAAATATATAACATTTTTTAAAAAGTAAAGCAAGTACAGAAATAAAAAATATTATCTGTCAATAAGAATATTTCAAATAAGTAAAAGGTTTAGAAAACAGGGATGTGACAGTGGTCAAATTTAGGGCTTCCCTGGTGGCTCAGATGGTAAAGAATCTGCTTACAATGCGGGAGACCTGGGTTTGATCCCTGGGTTGAGAATATTCCCTGGAGGAGGGCATGGCAACCCATTCCAGTATTCTTGCCTGGAGAATCCCCATGGACAGAGGAGCCTGTCGGGCTACAGTCCAGTCACGAAGAGTCAGACACGACTGAGCAACCAAGCACAGCACAGTGATCCAATTTACAATAGAGAAATAGAGAGATGAAAATCAAAGGTTTATTTCCCAGACTTGGTTCTAAAACGTTTGCTTCTTGTTGTTGTTGAGTCGCCCCTCATGTCCAAACTTTGTGACCCCACGGACTGCAGCTCACCAGGCCTCCCTGTCCCTCACCATCTCCCGGGGTTTGCCCATGTTCATGTTCATTGCATCAGTGATGCCATCCAGCCATCTCCTCCTCTGACACCCTCTTCCTTCTGCCCTCAGTCTTTTCCAGCATCAGGGACTGTGCCAATGAATCATCGGTTTGCATCAGATGAGATTGACTGGTTTGATCGCTTTGCTTTTCAAGGGACTTTCAGGAGTCTTTTCCAGCACCACAGTTGGAAGGCATCAGTTCTTTGGTGTTCTGCCTTCTTTAAGGTCCAGCTCTCACAACTGTATGTGGCAACTGGGAAGACCATACATAGCTTTGACAATATGGAACTTTGTCGGCAGTGTAATGTCCCTGCTTTTCAACACACTGTCTAGGTTTGTCATCACTTTCCTAATAAGACACAGTCATCTTCTGATTTCATTTACTAGAAAACATTTACTATCTAGGATCAAAGATCAAAGTCCTTTGGTGATAGTGTAGAGATCTTATATATGATTTCTATCTATGACCAGTCTAACTGTGATATGGGCACCTTCAATATGTAGGAATCTACATGTGCCAAAATGTGAGCTAAAGATACCCACATTGAAGAATGCAAATCCAAAGCAGTGGTGAGACTAATTGTAGCATATGTACCATGAGTTGAAATTATGATACAAATTTTAGATAAATATTTTTATATTTTCAGAATTTTCTGCTTTCTGGGAAGTAAGTTTACTCTAACTCTTCTTATAAAATTTCATTCCTCAATTCAGCTTGTCTTTGCATACCCTAATTCTGTAGGTTTAAACATGCCCTTTATTTTATTTGGTATTATTTTAATATGTAATGAAAACTACAGCTAAAAGTTGATATTGCTAATAGGGTCGCAAAGAGTTGGACACGACTGAACTGAACTGAACTGAATGACATCCTCATTAACTGGCTCTTTACCCAAATTAACAACAAACTCTCGAACAGATTCCTTTTATAATTTTTCTACCTCCAACTTCATTTTTCATACATCTGTTCATCATACATATGTGACTTTTCAATTAGAATCTCTGCTACCTTGTTTCTCTCTTAGTGAATAAGCTTTATACTGAAATTATAATGTAACTTTAAGTTCTATGCAAATGAGATTATATTTACTTGTTTCCCCTAGTAGTGAATAGATACTCAATGATTATGATATATAATAATGATATTCAATGACTAAGCATAATATCTTTGGTGAAATGGCCATTTTTGTGCTTTTTTCCTAAAATTTTATGGAAGTATATTTAATTTACAATATTGTTTTAGTTTCAAGTGTACAGAAAAGTGACTGTTTATATAGATATATATATTCAGTTTCAAATTCTTTTCTATTACATGTTATTATAAGATGTTGGGTATGGTTCCCTGTGCTATGCAGTAGGTCTTTGTTATTTATCTGTTTTATATATATTAGTTTTATATGTTAATCCCAAGTTCCTAGTTTACCTTGCTCCTCCTGCTGCCTCACTATCCCCTTTAGTAACCATGTGTTTGTTTTCTATGTCTGTGAGCCTGTTTCTGTTTTGTAAGTTCATTTGTATCATTTTTTTAAGATTTCACATAAAAGTTATATTTGTATTTCTGTCTGATATGCTTCACCTAGGAAGACAGTCTCTTAACCCATCCACATCGCTCCAAATGACATTCTTTCTTTTTTTTTTTATGGTTGAATGGGTCACAGAGTCAGACATGACTGAAGTGACATAGCACAGCACAGCATTCCTACACACACACACACACCACGTCCTCTTTATCCACTCATCTGCTGATGGACATTTAGGTTGCTGCCATGTCTTGGTTGTTGTAAAAAGTGCTGCTATGGACATTGGGGTACATGTACCTTTTTGAGTTAAAGTTTTTTTGGGGGATATATGTTTAGAGTGGGATCAGTGGATCATATGGTAACTCTATTGTTAGTTTTTTAAGGTACCTCCACTGTTCTCCATAGTGGCTGCACCAATTTACATTCCTACCAATTGAGTAGGAGGATTCCTTTATCCCTGCACTCTCTCCAACATTCACTAGCTGCAGACTTAGATGATGTGTATTCTGACTCAAATGAGATGGTGCTTCATTAGAAGAATTCTGATTTGCATTTCTCTAATAATTAGTGATGATGAACACTTATCTTGTTTCTATTGGCCATCTATATGCATTCTTTGGAGAAATGTCTGTTTAGGTCTTCTGCCCAATTTTGATTGGTCTGGTTTTTGTTACTGAATTGTAGAAACTATTTGTTTATTTAGGTAATTAATCCCATGTTGGTAACATCATTTGCAGATATTGTCTCTCAGTCCATTTGTTGTCCATGTTTTGCATTTCTTATATCTTATAGGTAGCTCAATGGATTTACTTGGTCACATTTTAGAAATTGGCTTGTTTTATACTTTAATGATTTTGATGACTTACTAAATCCCAGCTCTGATTCATTTGAATATATGGCTTTAGCAAGTCACTGATTCTTAATACTAACCTGGAAGATCTCTTAGGAGATATCTAGCAAGGCTTTTTCTATATCATGCCTTCTGTCATTTTGTTACCATGCAATTAAAAGTGTATTATGGCATAGAATTAGAGACAGTAGAATTTGGAAAAGATCTTTAAACTTCATCCAGGTCAAAACGTGATACACAGGAAGGATGCAGCTAAATAATACCAGAAGGCTATGATACTAGATTGCTCTCAAAGACTTCTTTAGAATACTTCCCAGAATCCTAGATGCCTCCATTTTTCTGTAAGACCAGTAGAGAAAATAATACCACTGGAACACTCTTATCAAAAGTGTGGCATTTCATCACAGGAAGGAGTGATTCAATTAGTTGATAATGCCACATATTTTCTATAATATTTGGCAATTCTAGAAAATGTCTGAAAGAAGTCTGTATCATTATTATCTTCAAACACTGAAATAGAAAGGCACCTCTGGTTGTTATGGTATCAGACACAGCACCCTTAAAAGCAGCACATTGGTTAGTTCTTCCACCCTGATTATTGGATGTCCCTGTTAAAACTAATACACGTTAATAAGTTTAAATTAGACAGCAAGCAGCTATGGGTAAACCACAAGAAAATGAGCACATGAAAGCTTTGATTTATTGCTATTCACTGATCACTTCGAAACTTTTGGACAAAATCTGAGGGAATAAAAGACTGGATCCTTTGGAGTATCTTTCACAACAAAATGATCAACAGTATAACATGTAATAAAATCTGGATGATGCATTTCATATCACTAAAGTATATGGCTTCCCTGTTGGCTCAGAGGTTAAAGCATCTGCCTGCAGAATCACATTTTGACCTGGATGAAGTTTAAAGATCTTTTCCAAATTCTACTGTCTCTAATTCTATGTCATAATACACTTTTAATTGCATGGTAACAAAATGACAGAAGGCATAATATAGAAAAAGGCTTGCTAGATACTTCCTAAGAGATCTTCCAGGTTAGTATTAAGAATCAGTGACTTGCTAAAGCCATATAGTCAAATGAATCAGAGCTGGGACCTAGTAAGTCATCAAAATATTCATACTCCATGCCTCCATCGCTATACCTTATATGTACAAGCTGTACTGCTTGGCCTACCACAGTCCTCTGGGTATCATTCCAATTCAGTTCAGTCGCTCAGTTGTGTCCGACTCTTTGTGATCTCATAGACTGCAGCATGCCAGGCTTCCCTGCCCATCACCAACTCCCGAAGCTTGCTCAAACTCATGTCCACCACGTTGGTGATGCCATCTAACCATCTCATCCACTGTCACCCCCTTCTCCTCCTGCCTGCAATCTTTCCCAGTATCAGGGTCTTTTCCAAGGAGTCAGTTCATTTCATCAAGTGGCTAAAGTATTGAAGTTTCAGCTTCAGCATCAGTCCTTCCAATGAATACTCAGAACTGATTTCCTTTAGGATGGGCTGGTTGGATCTCTCAAGAGTCTTCTCCAAACACCACAGTTCAAAAGCATCAATTCTTTGATACTCAGCTTTCTTTATAGTCCAACTCTCCAAATGTGACCATTGGAAAAGCAATAGCTTTGACTAAATGGACCTTTTTCAGCAAAGTAATGTCTCTGCTTTTTAATATGATGTCTAGGTTGGTCATAGCTTTTCTTTCAAGGAGCAAGCATCTTTTAATTTCATGGCTGCTCACCATCTGCAGTGATTTTGGAGCCCCCCAAATAAAGTCTGTTACTGTTTCCATTGTTTCCCCATCTATTTCGTTCTTCTTGGCTTTCTGCCATAAAGGTGGTGTCATCTGCATATCTAAAGTTATTGATATTTCTCCCAGCAATCTTGATGCCAGTTGTGCTTCTTCCAGCTGGCATTTCACAGGATGTACTCTGCATATAAATAAAATAAATAGGGTGACAATATACAGCCTTTATGTACTCCTTTCCCAATTTTGAACCATTCTGTTGTTCCATGTTCAGTTCTACCTGTTGCTTCTTGACCTGCACACAGATTTCTCAGGAGGCATGTAAGGTGGTCTGGTATTCTCATCTGTTGAAGAATTTTCCACAGTTTGTTGTGATCTACATAGTAAAATGATGTGATCTTCACAGTAAAATGTTGAAAGTGAAAGAGGAGAGTGAAAAAGTTGGCTTAAAACTCAACATTCAGAAATCTAAGATCATAGCATCCAGACCCATCACTTCATGGAAAATACATGGGGAAACAGTGGAAACAATGAGAGACTTTATTTTTGGTGGCTCCCAAATTACTGCAGATGGTGACTGCAGCCATGAAATTAAAAGATACTTGCTCCTTGGAAGAAAAGCTATGACCATACTAAACAGCATGTTAAAAAGCAGAGACATTGCTTTGCCAACAAAGGTCTGTCTAGTCAAGGCAATGGTTTTTCCGGTAGTCATGTATGGATGTGAGAGTTGGACTGTCAGGAAAGCTGAGCACCAAAGAATTGATGCTTTTGAACTGTGGTGTTGGAGAAGACTCTTGAGAGTCCCTTGGACTGCAAGGAGATCCAACCAGTCCATCCTAAAAGAAATCAGTCCTGAATATTCATTGGAAGGAGTGATGTTGAAGCTGAAACTGCAATAGTTTGGCCACCTGATGCAAAGAACTGATTCATTTAAAAAGACCCTGATGCAGGGAGGGATTGGGAGCAGGAGGAGAAAGTGACAACAGAGGATGAGATTGTTGGATGACATCACTGATGTGGTGGACATGAGTTTGAGTAAATCCAGGAGTTGATGATGGACAGGGAGGCCTGGCATGCTGCACTCCATGGGGTCGCAAAGAGTCAGACGCGAATGGCGACTGAACTGAACTGAACAGTCAAAGGCTTTGGTGTAATCAATAAAGCAGAAGTGGATGTTTTTCTGGTATTCTGTTTCTTTTTCAATGATCCAACAGTTATTGGCAATTTGATCTCTGTTTCTTCTGCCTTTTCTATATCCAGCTGGGACATCTGGAAGTTCACAGTTTCAAGTACTGTGGAAGCCTGGGTTGGCGAATTTTGAGCTAGCATGTGAGATGAGTGCAATTGTGCAGTAGTTTGAGCATTCTTTGGCATTGACTTTCTTGGGATTGGAATGAAAACTGAACAGATTAGCCACTGAAATAAGAAATTTAGTGATACATATGTAACAGGTGCAAATGATTTTCTCTTAAAACATTTCTAGTATTGACATTTTTATAAGATTTATGTGTCAAGAATTTTCTCTAGCATTAAAAGGAATACTTCTCTTTATCTATAGGTGAGAAAAATGCATATACCGGTTTAGAATATTTTATAATCTTTATATAAATAATTAGGTCAAGTCTCTGGGACTTCCCTGGTGGCTCAGACCATAAAGAATGCCTGCAGTGCAGGCAAACCCAGGTTTGATCTGTAGGTTGGGAAGATCCCCCAGAGAAGGGAATGACTACCACTTCCAGTATTCTTGCCTAAAGAATTCCATGGACAGAGGAGTCTGGCAGGCTACACTACATGGGGTCGCAAAGAGTCACACATGACTGAATAAGTAACACTTTTTTGACTTTTGCAAACTAGTTTATTCATATGGGAAATAAACATACCAGATTTTTTTTCAAAATATAAAATTTTATAGATAAATTTTTTGGATACATTGTTACTGCTAAACATATATTTGTTCAAAACATTTATGTTTGTATTATTAATAGAGGAAAAATAATACTATAAATTGCTTTGTATGATTGCAAAATGTACATTTTACATTTTAGAAAATGGTGTCATTTCATATACTAAATAATGCAAAGTTAATATAACACCTTATATTTTATCACATTACTGACACTAAACTTCTACATGTTTTGCCATTAATCATGGCTTAGATCTTTTGAAGAGGGTTGGAAATATACTTAAAGAAATAGATACAGAATAAAGAAGGATTGTTTTATGAAGCATTTAATTCTGGAATACATTAAAATTTTTAAAAAACCTTTTGAATAAATTTTAGGATGCCAGAATAATTTTTCTATATGAAAATAAGCATAAGAATAGTAATACACAAAAATAGTAAACACAAAAAAAGGAACTTAGGGACCATTCTCACAATGACTATAGATACAATATTCTGACTAAATAGTATCCAACTGAATGCAGCAATTATATGGATCATATTTAATTAATGTTTATATCAGAAAAGCAAAAGTTGCTCGATACCAGTAAAGTTCTATACATGTTATTTAATACTAACTAGTAAAAACAAGATGAATCAAATGATGATTTAAATAGCAAAAAAGAAAGCATTCATATGATGGATGAGGCATTAAAATAAGTGGGTAAAAATAAAAATAAGTAGATAAAGGATGATTTATTCGATGAATGATCTTAGAACAATTAGCTTTCCATATGGTTAAAGTAAAATTAGATCCTACTCACACCGTACCAAAAAAGTAAACTCCAGATGGTTTTAGGATCTTAATGTGTAAAATAACTTTAAGAATTTTAGAAAACATGAACAAATATTTTTAAAGCATTCTAGGTAGAGATGGGTTTCTGATGCAAGACACACAGAGAAGAAATCATATGGAAAAGACATAATAAAATTCATCACATTAAAGTAAAAACTTTTATAACAAGATATGCCATAAGTATTTTCACTCTATAAAACAAACTGAAGAAATGGTTGTATTATATAAAAATTGACATACAGAACACATAACAATGATTCAGTTCAATTCAGTTCAATTTAGTCGCTCAGTCATGTCTGACTCTCTGCGACCTGATGAATCGCAGCACGCCAGGCCTCCCTGTCTTCACCAACTCCCGGAGTTCACTCAGACTCAGGTTCATTGAATCAGTGATGCCATCCAGCCATCTCATCCTATGTCATCCCCTTCTCTTCCTGTCCCCAATCCCTCCCAGCATCAGTCTTTTCCAATGAGTCAACTCTTTTTGCATGAGGTGGCCAAAGTACTGGTGTTTCAGCTTTAGCATCATTCCTTCCAAAGAAATCCCAGGACTGATCTCCTTCAGAATAGACTGGTTGGATCTCCTTGCAGTCCAAGGGACTCTCAAGAGTCTTCTCCAACACCACAGTTCAAAAGCATCAATTCTTCAGTGCTCAGCTTTCTTCACAGTCCAACTCTCACACCCATACCTGACCACAGGAAAAACCATAGCCTTGACTAGACGGGCCTTTGTTGGCAAAGTAATGTCTCTGCTTTTGAATATGCTATCTAGTTTGGTCATAACTTTTCTTCCAAGGAGTAAGCGTCTTTTAATTTCATGGCTGCAGTCACCATCTGCAGTGATATGGGAGCCCTCAAAATAAAGTCTGACACTGTTTCCACTGTTTCCCCATCTATTTCCCATGAAGTAATGGGACCAGATGCCATGATCTTTGTTTTCCGAATGTTGAGATTTAAGCCAACTTTTTAACAATGATTTCAAATCAACAAAATGAAGTAGTCTAAAAATGGAAAAACAAGGTTATAAATATGAAATTCATAGCAGGGAATAACCAATTACCCAATAAACATGTTCATTAGTAATGAGAATTAATCAAAATCATATTGGAAGCCACTTTATGTTTAATAGACCTTCGGGGCCACTGTGAGGCCGCCCTTTGGCACTTATTCAGTTGCTGTGACCCTGCCTCCTTCCCACGCACATCGTCTTGGGTGTGGTCTTGGTCTATTCTGAGTAGCCTGTTGTCTTTCAGGTATGTTACTTGTAGCCCTGTTCTCAGATTTCCCAAATCTTCTACCAAATCGTGCACCCCATCCCAGATATCTGTTCTGGTGATTGGTAGGTAGTGGGAAATAAGAAGTAAAGACTTTGCATATTGCTTTTTTATTTCTATACTTTCTCTGCTAGAATCCCCCTCCTTAAGTAGCTCCTCCTCCTAGCAAAAGAAAAGCTGTGTCTTAATTCTTTGCCCAGTCTTCTCTCACCTGTGGAGGGGGAAAGTTTTAGTTAAATCTAAACAATAAATTTGAATAGTAGTTGAAGGTAAAACAATGAATAAATGGATTATGGAATCTATCTCTATGAGGGAAGATGTTTTTACTTTTTGTGTTTTGTATTTGAAAGAAGTGATAGATGTATGATGACAGTGAATTGCAGGATAAGACAGGTGTGAAAATAGATTCCATACTTAGGATTCTTACTATAGAACCATATTACCTAAGATTATTCTTACCCTTAGATTGTGAAATATTGTTTGTACATACTTTGATGTCTTTTCCTTTCAGAGTAAGCATAGCGGGGTACTGCAAAAGCTTTCTATTCTTTAGTGCTTACTCTGAAAAATGGCCTTTACATCATCAGTGTAAAGAAAATCTTTAAATGATGTCTAAAAATTTCTTATTTAATCTAAACAACTTTATATATATCAGAATTATATAGCATGTAGTTGAAACTCAAAGTCATAAAAATAAAGGAAACTGAATTGAATACGTAAACTCTTTGCTGTTAGCACTTTTAGACCTGTGTTCATCTCAAACTAAAACTTATCATCTCTTAATTCAAAGGTAGTCCAATAGGACTTATTCTCAAGTTCTATTCAGAAAGAAACTGTCCTTAGCAAAGAGATTGCTATTTTTTTATATGCTTTAAATATTCTTAATATAATGGTAATAAGATTTTTAAAAATAGAATGGATTAAGAAATATTTCACTAGCTTCCTTTCTTTGTTGGATGAATCATTTAACTATGCCAGTGATGGACTGTAGACAAAATATCTTTTCCTTTCATTACTTTGAAATGTCTAACCATTTTTCAATATTTATTTATTTAGAACAAGTGGTACCTGTAGTTTCTGAAGGCTTCCTGAAAACATGTTTGTTTTATTTTTTTTNCTTCCTACTTTAGCATTCCAGTCCCCTATAATGAAAAGGACATCTTTTTTGGGTGTTAGTTCTAAAAGGTCTTGTAGGTCCTCATAAAACCTTCAACTTCAGCTTCTTCAGCATTATTGGTTGAGGCATAAACTTGGATAACTGTGATAGTGAATGATTTGCCTTGGAGATGAATAGAGATCATTCTGTCGTTTTTGAGATTACACCCAAGTACTACATTTCATACCCTTCTGTTGACCATGATGGCTACTTCATTTCTTCTGAGGGATTCCTGCCTGCAGTAGTAGATATAATGGTCATCTGAGTTAAATTCACACATTCCAGTTCATTTTAGTTCGCTGATTCCTAGAATGTTGACGTTCACCCTTGCCATCTCCTGTTTGACCACTTCCAATTTGCCTTAATTCATGGACCTGACATTCCAGGTTCCTATGCAATATTGCTCTTTACAGCATCAGATCTTGCTTCTATCACCAATCACATTCAAAACTGGGTATTGTTTTTGCTTTGGCTCCATGCCTTCATTCTTTCTGGAGTTATTTCTCCACTGATCTCCCGTAGCATATTGGGCACTTAATGACCTGGGGAGTTCCACTTTTGGCATCCTATCATTTTGCCTTTTCATACTGTTCATGGGGTTCTCAAGGCAAGAATACTGAAGTGGTTTGCCATTCCCTTCTCCAGTGGACCACATTCTGTCTGACCTCTCCACTATGACCCACCCATCTTGGGTTGCCCCGCAGGCATGGCTTGGTTTCACTGAGTTAGACAAGGCTGTGGTCCTAGTGTGATTAGATTGACTAGTTTTCTGTGAGTTTGGTTTCAGTGTGTCTGCCCTCTGATGCCCTCTTACAACACCTACCATCTTACTTGGGTTTCTCTTACCTTGAGTGTGGGGTATCTCTTCACGGCTGCTCCAGCAAAGTACAGCTGCTGCTCCTTACCTTGGAAGAGAGGTATCTCCTTACTGCCGGTGTTCCTGACCTTCAATGTGCGATAGCTCCTCTAGGCCCTCCTGCACCTTGTAGCCACTGCTCCTCAGGTTGCTCCTCCTGGCAGCTGGCCCTGGCCTCAGACATGGGTGGCTCCTCCCAGCCCTCGCCCCTGGCCTACGGCTCAGGGTGGCTCCTCAGAGTCACCGCCCCTGGCCTCAGGTGCGAGATGGCTTCTCCCGGCCACCCCTGACCTCCAACGCGGGGTGTCTCCTCCCTGCCGCCCCTGACATCAGGCATGGGATAGATCCTGGCCACTGCCCCTGACTTTGGACTCGGGGTGTTTCCTCCTGGCCACCACTGGCCTCGGATGTGGGGTAGCTCCTCCTGGCCGCCACCCCTGACAAGCCCCCACTGACCTCGGACGTGGGGTAGCTCCTCTCGGCTTCCGCCCCTGACCTTGGACGTGAGGTAGGTCCTCTCAGCTGCCACTGATCTCAGACGCAGGGTAGCTCCTCTCGGCCACCACCCCTGACCTCGGACGCAGGGTAGCTGCTCTCAGCTACGCTCAGTGTACCGGCTCGCAGCCGCCCGCAAGCATATGAAAATATGTTCTATTTTATCCATAATAAAATTGAAAATTAAAACAATACTACATACATTCTGTAACATGTAAGATTACCAAAATTTCATGTTTGACAATATCTTCTTTTGGTAATGCTGTGTAAAACAGGCCTTGTATAACTATTGATGAGGATGAAAAATACTACAACCCTTACTGAGAGAAATATGGTAGAATCTAGGAAAACTGCATATGCATTTACACCTTAATGCCACAATCTCACCTCTAGAAAATATCGCAAAGTACACTGGCAAAAACATAGAAAAGATGTATGCAGAGGCTATTCTTTGCATCATTATTTAATAGCAAGATTGAGAATATCCATAGGGTAGTGACTGTATAATCTGTGATAACAGACATTGGAATATGTCCATAGAAATAAGGATTCTCTTTATATATCATTATATATATATATATATATATATATATATATATATATATCAGAGCAATGATCTCTGAGATACTATATTAGAGGGGGAAAGGTGAAAAAAGTATGCACAGTGTGTTACCATTAAACTTATCAAGGAAAGAATATACAACTAGATAAAGTTTTTTTTTAATTTGAAGACTTTTATAGAATAGAGAGAGTTGAGAGATATATCAACTAATTTAAAAGTGTGAACTTAGATAATGATTTGAAAAGCAATAAAACTTCATCAGTTCAGTCGCTCAGTCGTGTCCGACTCTTTGAGACCCCATGAATCGCAGCATGCCAGGCTTCCCTGTCCATCACCAACTCCCAGAGTTCACTCAGACTCATGTCCATTGAGTCTGTGATGCCATCCAGCCATCTCATCCTTGGTCGTCCCCTTCTCCTCCTGCCCCCAATCCCTCCCAGCATCAGGGTCTTTTCCAGTGAGTCAACTCTTTGCATGAGGTGGCCAAAGAACTGGAGTTTCAGCTTCAGCATCATTCCTTCCAAAGAAATCCCAGGGCTGATCTCCTTCAGAATGGACTGGTTGGATCTCCTTGCAGTCCAAGGGACTCTCAAGAGTCTTCTCCAACACCACAGTTCAAAAGCATCAATTCTTCGGCACTCAGCCTTCTTCACAGTCCAACTCACATCCATACATGACCACAGGAAAAACCATAGCCTTGACTAGACGGACCTTAGTTGGCAAAGTAATGTCTCTGCTTTTGAATATACTATCTAGGTTGGTCATAACTTTTCTTCCAAGGAGTAAGCGTTTTTTAATTTCATGGCTGCAGTCACCATCTGCAGTGATAAGACAATCAAAAAAATGTTGTAATTACTGAATATATGATGATGCTAAGGATTTAAAGTGATTCCCTAGGTATTCTAATTATATCATAGTTATATTTTAAAACAGGGGTCCTTTGCCTTTAAGACTAGATAATATGATATTTACAAATAAAACAACATATATTTGGGATTTTCTTCAAAATAATTCAAGTAGGAGATAAAGTAGGCAATGCTATAGATGAAATAAAATTGGCCATAAATTTGTAATTGTCAAAGCTAGTGATATGTACATAAGAGTATATTGTACTGTCTCTCATGGGGTTGCAAAGAGTCCAAGATGTCTGAGTGACTGAACTGAACTGAACTTGGATTTAACATATGTGAATTTTTAACTAAAATGTTTAATCAGGAAAATATATGCCCTATCATAATAAAAGTAAATATACTTTCAATTGCAATAAACTACATCTGTAAAACAAAACAATTTAAAAACTGGATGGAAGGCTGACACTCCAAAGTGAGCAAGTGAGTGCCTTTACAGGATGCCTGGGCATTTCTCCCTCCATGCTCTTCCATACTGGGCTCTGGGGCAGAGGATGTATTTCACATGTATCTATAGATTTGGTGTGTCCGTGAGAGAACTGACTTCCTCCAGAGTCAGCACTTGAAGTAACTTATTATAGATTCTTCAGTTCCATTATTTATATTTGAGCTTCTGCATCTACATACCACCCTACTATCATCCACTTTTTATGATAAATGGTGCTTAGAACTTATTACCATCAAATGTTGTAAAATGAAATATGTATCCGAGTCATCTAAAGTTAATACAGATGCATACACTGCTGCACTGAGTACCCCCAACCATGGAGCAGGCCACTGCTGATCCATGCCTCTGCTGGAGACTTCTGGACACTCACAAGCAAGTCTGTATATCAAGCCCTGAGCCTTTGGAGTGGGAGCACTGACTCCAAGACCCTAGACTACCAGAGAACTAACCCTAGGGAATATTAAATAGTGAGAACTCACACAAAGGAAGCCACTTGAGTACAAGACCCAGCATCACCCAACCACCAGTAGCACCCTGTGCAGGATTCCTCATTTAAACAACAACAACAACAAAAAAACACCCCAAAAATACAAACCCAATCATCAGCAGACAGGATTGCCACCTCACTCAGCCTTTCCCATCAAAGGAAAAGCAAACAAAAACTCAGCATAAATCTCACCCTACATGAAGCTTACACAAACCACTGGACCAACCATAAGAGGACAAAAACCAAAAGGAAGAAAGAATTCAACATTGAAGCCTGGGAAAAGAAGACCTCAAAACAATTAGCTAAAAAAAAAAAAAATGAAAAGGCAGAGAAATACTACACAAATGAAGGAACAAACTAGAAACACAGAAATCCAAAAAATTAAAGAGGAAATAGGCAAATTACCTGAAAAAGAATTCAGAATAATGAGAATAAAGGTGATCAAAACCCTTGAAAACAAAATGGAGAAAATGCAAGACTCAATTAACAAAGACCTAGAAGAATTAAAGAATAAACACACAGAGACAAATAACACAATTATTGAAATTCAAAATACTCTAGAAAGAATCAATAGCAGACTGTCTGAAGCAGAAGAATGAATTAGCGAGCTGGAAGATAAAATAGTGGAAATAACTTCTGAAGAGCAGAATAAAAAGGATGAAAAGAACTGAGGATAGTCTCAGAGACCTCTGGGATAATGTCAAACACACCAACATTCCAAGTATAGGGGTCCCAGAAGAAGAAGAGAAAAAGAAATGGTATGAGAAAATTTTTGAAGAGATTACTGTTGAAAATTTTCCCAACATGGAAAAGGAAATAGTCAGTCAAGTGCAAGAGGCACAAAGAGTTCCATACAGAATAAATCCCAAGGAGAAACACACCAAGACACATACTAACCAAACTAACAAAGACTAAACACAAAGAAAGAATGTTAAAACCAGCAAGGGAAACCCCATATGCTTAAGAGCTGATCTTTCAGCAGAAACTCTCCAAGCCAGAAATGAATGGCAGGATATACTTAACTTACTGAAAGAGAAAAATACACAACCAAGATTATTGTACCTGGCAAGGATCTCCTTCAAAATTGATGGAGAAATAAAAAGTTTTTCAGACAAGCAAAAGTTAAAAGAATTCATCACCACCAAATCATCTTTACAACAAATGTTAAAGGGACTCATTTAGTCAAGAAATATAAGAAAAGAAAAAAACATCTATAAAATCAACCCCAAGCAATGTAAAAAATGGCAATAGGAACATTTATATCAATAATTATTTATTTATTTTTAATTAATTTTTATTTTTTAGTTTGTTTTGCTTACAATACTGTATTCATTTTGCTATACATTGACATGAATCAGCCATGAGTGTACATGAACTCCCAATCCCGACCCCCACCACCCCCTCCCAACCACACCATCTTTCTGGATTATCCCCGTGCATCAGTCCCAAGCATCCTGCATCCTGCATCAAACCTAGACTGGTGATTCGTTTCACTTATGATATCATACATGTTACACTGCCACTCTCCCAAATCATCCCACCCTTTCCCACTCCCACAGAGTCCAAAAGGCTGTTCTATACATCTGTGTCTCTTTTGCTGTCTTGCGTACAGGTTTATCATTACCATCTTTCTAAATTCCATATATATGTGTAAATATACTGTATTGGTGTTTTTCTTTCTGGGTTACTTCACTCTGTATAATTGGCTCCAGCTTCATCCACCTCATTAGAACTGATTCAAATGTATTCTTTTTAATGGCTGAGTAATTTTTTTTAATGGAGTAATACTCCATTGTGTATATGTACCACTGCTTTCTTATCCATTCATCTGCTGATGGACATCTAGGTTGCAAATTAGTACAGCCACTATGGAGAACAGTGTGGAGATTCCTTAAAAAATTGGAAATAGAACTATCATATGACCCAGCAATCCCACTGCTGGGCATACACTGAGGAAACCAGAATTGAAAGAGACACATGTACCCCAATCTTCATTGCAGCACTATTTATAATAGCCAGGACATGGAAGCAATAATTACTTTAAATGTAAATAGATTAAATGCTCCAACCAAAAGACACAGACTGGCTGAATGGATACAAAAACAAGACCCATGTATATACTGTCTACAAGAACCCACTTCAGACCTCAAGATCCATATAGACTGAAAACAAGAGGATGGAAAAATATATTCCATGCAAATGGGAAGCAGAAGAAAGCTGGAGTAGCAATCCTCATATCAGACAAAATAGACCTTAAAATAAAGATGATTACAAGAGATAAGGAAGGACACTGCATAATGATCAAGGGATCAATCCAAGAGGAAGACATAACAATTGTAATATCTATATACCCAACACAGGAACACCTCAATACACAAGACAAACACTAACAGACATAAAGGGAGAAACTGACAGTAACACAATAACAGTAGGAGACTTTAACACCCCACTCACACCAATGGACAGATCATCAAAACCGAAAACTAACAGGGAAACACATCTTAAATGATACATTAGATGAGATGGACCTCACTGATATCTTCAGGACATTCCATCCAAATGCAGAAGAATACACTTTATTCTCAAGTGCACATGGAACATTCTCCAGGATAGACCACACTTGGGTCACAAATCAAACCTCAGGAAATTTAAGAAAATTGAAATCATATCAAGCATCTTCTCTGACCACAATGCTATAAGACTAGATATCAATTACAAGAAGAAGAAGAAAAAAAGCTGTTAGAAACACAAACAAATGTAGATTAAACAATACATTTCTAAGTAACCACTTCCATGGCGGCTCAGATGGTAAAGCGTCTGCCTACAATGCAGGACACCTGGGTTTGATCCTCGGGTTGGGATGATCCTCTGGAGAAGGAAATGGAAACCCACTGTAGTAGTCTTGCCTGGAAAATCACATGGATGGAGGGCCCGGTAGGCTACAGTCCATGGGGTTGCAAACAGACACAACTGAGCAGCTTCACTTTCACTTTTCTAAATATATCAACAGCTTACTGAAGAAATCAAAAGTGATATAAAAATTTCTTTTCTAGAAACAAATGACAATGAAAACATGAGAACTCAAAACCTATGGGATGCAGTTCTAAGGGGGAAGCTCATAGCAACACAATCCTCCCTCAAGAAACAGGAAAAACAATGCACAGACAACCTAACTTTATACCTAAAACAGCTGGAAAAAGAACAACAACAACAACAAAAACACACAAAACGAGGAGAAAGAAAGAAATCATAAACATCTTAGCAGGAATAAATGAAAAAGAAATGAAAGAAGCAATAATAAAGATTAATAACACTAAAAGCTGGTTCTTTGAGAAGATAAACAAAATTGACAAGCCTTTACCAGATTCATCAAGGAAAAAAGAGAAAAAATCAATTCAACAAAATTAGAAGACAATGCAGAAACACAAAGGATTATAAGAGACTATTGGGGAGCCTGGTGTGCTGCCGTCTGTGGGGTCACACAGAGTTGGACACGACTGAAGAGACTTAGCAGCAGCAGCAGCATGAACAACAATATAGCAATCAAATGGATAACTTGGATGAAATGGACAGATTCTTTTAGAAAAGTTCATTCTTCCAAAACTGAACCAGAAAGAAATAGAAATTATGAACAACCCACTTAAAAGCACTGAAATTGAAGCTGTGATAAAAAATCTCCCAAAAAACAAAAGCCTGGACCAGATGGCTTCATAGGAGAATTCTATCAAACATTTAGAGGAGAGCTAATGCCTATTCTTCTGAAACTCTCTCAAAAAATGTTAGAGGAAGGAACACTTCCAAATTCATTCTATGAGCCCACCATCACCCTGATACCAAAAGCAGACAAAGACAACACAGAAAAAGAAAACTATAGGCCAATAGCACTGATGAACATAGATGCAAAAATCCTCAACAAAATTTTAGCAAATCGAATTCAACAACACATTTAAAAGCTCATACACCATGATCAAGTTGGGTTTATTCCACGGATGCAAGGATTCTTCAATATATACAAATAAATGTGATACCATGTTAACAAATTGAAAGATAAAAACCATATGATAATCTCAATAGATGCAGAAAAAGCCTTTGACAAAATTCAGCACCCATTTATGATTAAAACTGTTTAAAAATGGGCATAGAGGGAACATGCCTCAACATAGTAAAGGCCATCTATGATAAGCCTACAGGAAACATTATTCTCAATGGTGAAAAACTGAAAACATTCCCCTAAGATCAGGAAGAAAAGTGTGTCCACTTTCACCACTATTAATCAACATAGTTCTGGAAGTCCTAACTACAGTAATCAGAGAAGAAAAAGAAATAAAAGTAATTCAGATCAGAAAATAAGAAGTAAAGCTCTTTTAAAAATGGGCATAGAGGGAACATGCCTCAACATAGTAAAGGCCATCTATGATAAGCCTACAGGAAACATTATTCTCAATGGTGAAAAACTGAAAACATTCCCCTAAGATCAGGAAGAAGACAAGTGTGTCCACTTTCACCACTATTAATCAACATAGTTCTGGAAGTCCTAACTACAGTAATCAGAGAAGAAAAAGAAATAAAAGTAATTCAGATCAGAAAAGAAGAAGTAAAGCTCTCACTTTTTGCAGATGACATGATGCATACATAGAAAGTCCTAAAGATAGTATCAGAAAATTACTGGAGCTAATCATTGAATTTAGCAAAGTTTCAGGATACAAAATCAATACACAGAAATCACTCTCATTTCTATACACTAACACTGAAAAATCAGAGAGAGAAATTAAGGAATCAATCCCATTCACAATTGTAACAAAAAGAATTAAATATTTAGGAGTAAAACTTACCTAAGGAGACAAAAGAACTGTACACAGAAAATTGTAAGACACTAATGAAATAAATCAAAGACTACATAAACAGATGGAGAGATATTCCATGTTCCTGGGTAGAAATAATGTGAAAATGACTGTACTACCAAACACAATCTACAGATTCAATGTGATCCCTATTAAATTACCAATGCCACTTTTCACAGAACTAGAACAAAAAATTTCACAACACATATGGAAACACAAAACCCCGAATAGACAAAGCAGTCTTGAGAAAGAAGAATGGAGCTGGAGGAATCAACCTTCCTGAATTCCAATAATACTACAAAGCTACAGTCACCAAAACAGTATGGCACTGGCAGAAAAACAGAAATATAGACCAACAGAACAAGATAGAAAACCCAGAAATACACCCATGCACCTATGGGTACCTTATTGTTGACAAAGGAGGCAAGAAAATACAGTGGGGAAAAGAAAGCCTCTTAAATAAATGGTTCTGGGAAAACTGGACAGCTACATGTAATTAGAACACTTCTTAACACCATACACAAAGATAAACTCAAAATGAATTAAAGACCTAAATGTATGACCATAAACTATAAAGCTCTTAGAGGAAAACTTAGAACACTCCACGATGTAAATCAAAGCAAGATCCTCTATGACCCACTTCCTAGAGTAATGGAAATAAAAACAAAAGGAAATAAGTGGGACCTGATTAAACTTAAAAGCTTTTGAACAGCAAAGGAAACTATAAGCTAGGTGAAAAGACAGCTCTCAAATGGGAGAAAATAATAGCAAATGAAATAACTGTCAAAGGATTAATTTCCAAAATATACAAGCAGCTCATACAACTCAATATCAGAAAAACAAACAATCCAATCAAAAAATGGGCCAAAGACCTAAACAGACATTTTTCCAAAGAATACACGCAGATGGCTAACAAACACATGAAAGGATGCTCAACACCACTCATTATTAGAGAAATGCAAATGAAAATACAATGAGATATCACCTCACACCAGTTAAAATGGCCATCATCAAAAAGTCTACAAACAATAAATGCTGGAGAGGGTGTGGAAAAAAAGGAATACTCTTGCACTGTTGGTTAGAATGTAAATTGATACAGCCACTATGGAAGATGGTATGGAGACACCTTAAAGCCACCATATGACCCAGCAATCCTACTCCTAGGCATACATGCTGCTGCTGCTGCTAAGTCATTTCAGTCATGTCTGACTCTGTGTGACCCCATAGACGGCAGCCCACCAGGCTCCCCCATCCCTGGGATTCTCCAGGCAAGAACACTGGAGTGGGTTGCCATTTCCTTCTCCAATGCATGAAAGTGAAAAGTGAAAGTGAAGTCGCTCAGTCATGTCTGACTCTTCGAGACCCCATGGACTGCAGCGTACTAGGCTCCTCCATCCCTGGGATTTTCCAGGCAAGAGTACTGGAGTGGGTTGCCATTAAGGAAACCAAAATTGAAAAAGACACATGTATTCCATTATTCATTGCAGCACTATGTACAATAGCTAGAACATGGAAGCAACCTAGATGTCCATGGACAGATGAATGGATAAAGAAATTGTGGCAAACATGCACAATAGAATATTACTCAGCCATAAAAAGGAATGCATTTGAGTCAGTTCTGTTGAGGTGGATGAATCTAGAACCTATTACATGGAGTGAAGTGAGTCAGAAAGAGAAAGGTAAATATCATATTCTAATGCATATAGATGGGTCTAGAAAAATGGTACTGAAGATTTTATTTACAGCAGTGGAGAAACAGACATAGAGAAAAATTTATGGACATGGGGAGAGAGAAAGACAGGGTGAGATGCATGGAAAGAATAACAGTGAAACTTACACTAACATACGTAAAATAAATAACCAACGGGAATTTGCTGTATGACTCAGGAAACTCAAACAGGAGCTCTGTATCAATCTAGAGGGATGGGATGGGGCAGGAGATGGGAGGTAGGCTCAAAAGGGAGAAAATATATGTGTACCTATGGCTGATTCGTACTGAGGTTTGACAGAAAACAACAAAATTCTATAAAGCAAGTATCCTTCAAAAAAAATAACAACAAAAAAGAGAATCCAAAAATAAATAAATAAATTTAATACAACTTGGCAACTATCCAACATGGGTTAGAGCATTGTAACTTCTCAGATTCAGTAGAGCTGGCCATTTAGAAAACCAGTATCTAAAAAATTATAAAAGTAGTAAGAATACTTAAAGCATATATAATGCATGTTCAAGTTGGATTTAGGAAAGGTAAAGGAACCAGAGATCAAATCGCCAACATCCATCGGATTGTAGATAAAGCAAGAGAATTCCAGAAAAACGTCTTCTTCTGCTTCATTGACTTCGCCAAAGCTTTTGACTGTGTGGATCACAACAAACTGTGGAAAATTCTTCAAGCAATGGGAATACCAGACCACCTTACCTGCCTCCTGAGAAACTTGGATGAAAGTCAAGAAGCAACAGTTAGAACCAGATATGTATAACAGACTGGTTCCAAATTGAGAAAGGAGTACGACAAGGCTGTATAATGTCACCCTGCTTATTTAGCTTAAATTCAGAATACATCATATGAAATGCTGGCTTGGTTGAATCACAAGCTGGAATCAAGATTGCCAGGAGAAATATCGATAACCTCAGATATGCAGATGACACCACCTTTATGGCAGAAAGCAAAGAGTAACTAAGGAGCCTCTTGATGAAAGTGAAAGATGAAAGTGAAAAAGCTGGCTTAAAACTCAACATTCAAAGAACCAAGATCATGGTATATGGTCTCATCAGTTCATGGCAAATAGAGGGGAAACTGGAAACAGTGAAAGACTTTATTAACCAAGACTGTGTTACTAATGTGCTTCATGAAAATAACTCCTATTAAAAGACATGAAAGTATTACAGAAGTCTAGTGAATAAGCAGCTTTTGTTAACTACATTTTCTAGCATACTTTTTGGAGTTGCATTTACCAAGTCTTCTCAAATCTTTTCAACGTGCTCATTTTGAAAGTTTTTCTATTTCTAAATCATCCTTATAAAATATCTATATATTTGACAATGTTTTAAAATAGTTCAATTTTCCTCCCATGCAATAAATTCTGAATACATTAAAGCCTTGAAATAAAATTGGTACTTGTGAGAAAAATAAATAAATAAAAAGTGGATGGGATATAGTAAAATTATTAAGAATTTCTTTTATTGTTTTCACTGTACTGCATAATACTACTGTTACTTCAAAAATCAATTTCTAGTTTGTAAACTTTTTGCCAGAAATATATTTTATTAAAAACCTGAGATGAAAAGAATAAACAATAATTCTGTGGACACTTCAATTGTAGTTTGCTTTCATCTCCCATTATAGCTAGTAGTTTACTGATTCTTACTGGAAAAATATTAGAATTTTTGGTTTCTAAAACATTTTGTCAACAAATTTGACTACTCATGTTTTATTCCATCAAATTTTCAAACTTAAAGTATTTTAAGTAATTAAAATGAGACATATTCTCTTAAAAACACATATATGTTTTTGTTAGTCAGGATATTTAACACTAGTTTTTGTAATACCAGTAACAATTTTTTTTGTTTTTAATCAGTGGCTAAATTCATTCAGCATTTCTTTGCCACTTATGCAAACAATAATAAAGGCTGATTGGCTCTAGGGCATTGCACTCCTTTCTCTATGCTAGAGCTCAGGGATCCTGGCTTATTGAGTCTTGGACTTCTGTCCTGGTCCTATTATGCCTTTTGCTTCCAACCACTTGGACAGAGAGATCGTGTGGAATGTACCCAACATATTTAATCACTTTGCCTAGACTGAACACAGCCTTCAACTTATATTTCATTTTTAAGCACATCCTTTCTTCCTCGTGATCCCCATAGCCAACTGCAGAAGCTGTTGGAAAACTGGGACACAGCAAGCAACATAAGAATATAGATAAAAATTAGCAGTCCCTGCTAACCATTAAGCAAATTTAATAGACAGTAACAGGAACTACTACAGCTTGAAGTGTGCCTAGAGTGATCAAAGCAATATTAATTTTAGGTCTAATATGAATTTTAGGAAATTTCTTAAAAAAGACAGCTTTAAATACCAAGAACACAAAGAAAATAATACTGCAAGGAAGGCAAAAAATGAAAGTTTCATTCTTTCCTTCATTCTTTTTAATTATCATTTAACTACTTTAGTTCTCAATGTCCTAGTTTTAAAAATGGGGAAAATGATAACTTATGCACTTAAAGGCAAGAGCATGGAGCAAGTAATTTCAGATCAGTTTTAGCTCTAGGATGTATAAATAAAAAATTTATGAAGCTGAGGTACTACTGTCATTTATTCAATGATAATATATGTGTGTACATTACTAAAGTTGCTGCTTATTAATCCAAAATAATAGCTGTTCGTTTTTCCTAGGCCTTAAAGCAAGAATGCCAAATATTTTTTTTAATCTTTAACAATTGTTCCCCAACATTATGATTTTATTATTGGCAAAGGTAGTTATCTAAAAGAATATATTTTTAAAATATTTGAAATTTATTATCATTTGCATAAATCTAAATTAACATGGTATATCACATTTTTTCTCATATTTTACTTATTACAGAATTGAACTTCCTGAAAATATTTCAGCTGAAACTCTTAGTCTCTTTAACTTGTGCAGATAAGGACAAAACTGTCCCAGATAACAAAATAACTTATTATTTGATTATGGATACTTTTCCAAATGAAACCTTTATCCCCACAAACAATGAACTGAAAGTTGGTATTTTAAAAATTCTCTTATTGTGGCCCTGTGACTGAACTAAGAAAAACATTTTATTTTTATTATTGTAAAATTCTTAATGAACTACAGTATTCAAATAGCTGATGGCAGAATCTGTTCCTGTATTTTCAACTGAACCTTAAATTGCCAACAAAATATTTAGTTTAGGATGAATGCTGGAATGCAATTTTGATCTTGGGAACTGAACTAAGAAGTTTATAAACTTCCTAGAACAAATGGTTCTGTAATAAAGTACTGGCTATTCTTTTGGAATGTGTTAAAGTTACCATAATTGCCATAAATAAATATATTAAACAACTATTGAGCATTATATAAAATAGAATATACATATTTTATTACTACATCTTGGAAATACAATATCTTAAATATTTTAACAATTCAGTAAATCTAAACTTTATATTTTAAACAATTTTTTGAGACAAAAGTCAAGCTATAAATTGCTGTATTCATATATATTTAATAGAATTGGTAGGGTTGGTTAAGCATTGTGTTCATCCAGGATTTGCGGGTAGTGTGTGGATATCACTATGATAAAAAAAAAATTGCTCATTTGAAAAATTGTCTAAGACATTGGACATGGTCTGAATATGTAAGACATAGATAGGTAATATGCAGTTCCTTGGCTTTGATTTGATACAATCCCTTGCAGTTGGACTCCTATCCAAGCCGCACGTTGCACTTAATGCTAACTCTAAAACCCTTTTATTTGCTGCCTCACTCTGTAATAGAGGTACACAGAATCACTTCCACAACATTAAACACTGTCAGCTCTTTTAGTCCTGCTATACACAGTTTTTACCATTAGAAAGTACTCCCCAGCACTTTGTTACCCACAAACTTTTGCACAGTCTTCATAGCTTTGTTTAGACATTTATTTTAAGAAGGCTTCCCTGGTATTTATTCTCTCTATTGTCTGTATTGGGTGATACTTTGAATTCTCACAGCATTTTGTATATCTCCCATGAAAGTCCTAATCACATCTCTGTATCCCCAGATAAACAGGGAAAGAAAAAGTGTCCATTATTAAACTAGTGCCTGGCACATATTCAGTACTTCTTTGATATATGTTAATTAATGACTGAATTAATGAGTTTAAATGAACAAAATTAAACTGAAAAAAGTTTGTAAGCCATTGAAAGGATTTAGTAACAAATTACTCCCAAATGCACCAATACTACATTTTCACAATTCTTTGCAACTAGAAGTTATTGTTAATATGACTAGAATGTGAAAACAGATTTCATAACCTACATATACTAATTTGTACCTGATAAAGATGAAAAACAATGCAATATCAAAACATTCCTCATTAGGAGTATTAAGATCATAGCACTGTATAATATTTACTTGAAAAACTAGTAAATAAAATAAGCTCACAATATATATGAACAAACAACAGCATATTGTTGCACTCTACCTGCTCTAATTTTGACAAAACCCATAAAACCTGCCACATTAATTTCCTAGAAGCAAAATCACTGAATCAGGGTACCTATGATGACTTTTCCTACATTTTTCTGTAAATTATTGAATGTTGAACTCAATGGCATATAGTACACCTCCCTTTTCTTTTAAAAAACATTATTAGATTATTCGAATGAGAACAAGAGGATTTTTTTTTCAAAAGGTTATTAAGTTCGAAAAGTTATTAAAATGGCAACATTCTTATCTTGCTACAGCAGATAAGTCAAAAGAAGCCAGATGACAGAAGAAAAGAAACTGACATAATTTTAATGCTTAATGAATAAAAGTGATCAATGCAAAGAAATAGAGGAAAAGAACAGAAGGGGAAAGACTAGAGATCTCTTCAAGAAAATGAGAGATACAAGGGGAACATTTCATGGAAACACTGGCTTGATAAAGGACAGAAATGGAATGGGCCTAACAGAAGCAGAAGATATTAAGAAGAGATGGCAAGAATACATGGAAGAACTGTACAAAAAACATCTTCATGACCCAGATAATCATGATGGTGTGATCACTCATCTAGAGCCAGACATCCTGGAATGTGAAGTCAAGTGGGCCTTAGAAAGCATCATTATGAACAAAGCTAGTGGAGGTGATGGAATTCCAGTTGAGCTATTTCAAATCCTGAAAGATGATGCTGTGAAAGTGTGCATTCAATATGCCAGCAAATTTGGAAAGCTCAGCAGTGGCCACAAGACTGGAAAAGGTCAGTTTTCATTCCAATCCCAAAGAAAAGCAATGCCAAAGAATGCTCAAACTACTGCACAGTTGCACTCATCTCACATGCTAGTAAAGTAATGCTCAAAATTCTCCAAGCCAGACTTCAGCAATACATGAACTGTGAACTTCCAGATGTTCAAGCTGGTTTTAGAAAAGGCAGAGGAACCAGAGATCAAATTGCCAACATCCGCTGGATCATTGAAAAAGCAAGAGAGTTCCAGAAAAACATCTATTTCTGCTTTATTGACTATGCCAAAGCCTTTGACTGTGTGGATCACAAGAAATTGTGGAAAATTTTGAAAGAGATGGGATTACCAGACCACCTGACCTGCCTCTTGAGAAATCTGTAATCAGGTCAGGAGCAACAGTTAGAACTGGACATGGAACAACAGACTGGTTTCTAATAGGAAAAGGAGTACGTCAAGGCTGTATGTTGTCATCTTGCTTATTTAACTTATATTCAGATTACATCATGAGAAACGCTGGACTGGAAGAAACACATACTGGAATCAAGATTGCCAGGAGAAATATCAATAACCTCAGATATGCACTATCCGCTGGATCATGGAAAAAGCAAGAGAGTTCCAGAAACACATCTAATTCTGTTTTGAAATGTGAAAAAAATAGTTTGTCCCTTAGTTCTTTCACTTAATAGTGTTGTAGCCATGAGCATGTCATGTACCCTCTCAGAAATATTCTTCCTAATTTGCAAAATGAGGCACAGTATTAAACTAGGTTTTACTTCTTCCATCAGATGTCCCCCCACTTCCTTGACCCACCTATGGACTGGACTACTTGCTATGATGTCTCATAGCAACCAAAGTTAACTCTGTATATCCTAGTGATATTACCTGTTTTCTTGTTTGTTTCACTTACTAGACTGCAAGTTCTTTGAAGGCAAAGAAACATATCATTTTTGTCATCGTTCCTCTGGTGACTAGCTGTGTATAGTCTTTAAAAATAGGTGTAGGTTGAATGAATGAATGAATTGGATTGTCTGTTATAAACAGCCTAGATGAAAAAAACAAAATGAGATAATGTATAGACTGCTGCTAAAGGCATCTATCATATATTAGTTAAGAAAGCACTTTTGAAACATAAAATGTGGTAACTGTGAGATGGGGTAGCGGAAAGAAATAGAAACCAAGAATGAAAGCTTTCCCCAAAAGTTAACATTGAGTTATTAGTTTTTTATTAAATTATAATAACCTCAAGTCCCAATGACTCATGGAGAGAATCAAACAGTATAATAAGTTACATTTGAAAAAAAGAAAACAGTCTTCAAGTATTCTTAACATGAGGCAAAGTGGTATATTTAATTAGTACATCTGGAACCACTCCTTTAGTGCCAAACCATGAGTACAAAGGATCACAGAACATAAACTGGCTGATGTAGCATCTTCTTTCTGAGGGAAAAAATGGCTATCAGTCTCTACTGTGTTCTCTATTCTCTGTTCACATGCATCAGTAAACAGATACACATTAAATAGATATTGATTATCATTTATTGATCACGACTGATAGTAGAATTTAACCAAAGTAACATTCTGTATGTGTGTGTGTGCTTGTGTGTGGAGCATCCATGTGTGTATACATGCTCCTCAACACACATTTACCCTTCTAGTATTTAGAAAAAATATTCTAATTTTCTCCAGGAGATCACTGCAAGCCCACTCTAGCAGTTGTTCTTGATGGAATCCATATTTTGCTGAAAATTGCACCATGGAACTTAAGTTTAAGCCCGTTAGTATATACTTCCTTCTAGCTTCATAGATTGAAAGTACAACCCAATTAAAACCAATGATAAGCAGAAGGGTATTTTTTTTTTTTTTTTTTTTTTAGAATCCTGGATGTGAGCCTAGAAGTTACGGGAATGCATTTTATATCTATAAGGAAAGAGATCTGAAAAATATATAATACGTAGGGAGAAGGGAAGGTGAGAACTGAAGAGAAAAAAAGCTGGGAATCTGATTTTGATGACACTACAAAACATTTATAACCAGCTATACCTGAGCTAACCGCTTATAGCCAGGTATACCTGAGCTATGTGTGTTTAGAATTTTCAGTTAAATATGTGTTTATTAAGGTAATTTGCATCAATTTTTAATTGCTTACAACCAAAAAGATGCAATGAAGAACAGTCTTTCTCAAGAGCTTACAGATTAAAAGGGAATCAGATTTCAGTCGTCAGTCAGTTCAGTCGCGCAGTCGTGTCCGACTCTTTGCGATCCCATGAATCGCAGCACGCCAGGCCTCCCTGTCTATCACCAACTCCCAGAGTTCACTCAGACTCATGTGCATCGAGTCGGTGATGCCATCCAGCCATCTCATCCTCTGTCGTCCCCTTCTCCTCCTGCCCCCAATCCCTCCTAGCATCAGAGTCTTTTCCAATGAGTCAACTCTTTGCAATGAGGTGGCCAAAGTACTGGAGTTTCAGCATCACCATCAGTCCTTCCAATGAACACCTAGGACTGATCTCGTTTAGGATGGACTGGATCTCCTTGCAGTCCAAGGGACTCTCAAGAGTCTTCTCCAACACCACAGTTCAAAAGCATCAATTCTTCAGCGCTCAGCTTTCTTCACAGTCCAACTCTCACATCCATACATGACCACAGGAAAAACCATAGCCTTGACTAGATGGACCTTTGTTGGCAAAGTAATGTCTCTGCTTTTTAATACGCTATCTAGGTTGGTCATAACTTTCCTTCCAAGGAGTAAGCATCTTTTAATTTCATGGCTGCAATCACCATCTGTGGTGATTTTGGGAGTACCTTATTATTATTATTATTTTTGCTTATTTTCGCCTAAGATTTTTTTAAAATAATAAACAACTATTTCTTTATAAGGAGGAAAACATTGTACTTGAAATACATCTTCAGGTTTAACTGTAAAAAGTTTTCACATTCATTTAACACCTTTGTATTTGGTGGCTCAGTGGTGGAGAATCCGCCTGCAATGCAGGAGACCACCTACAATGCAGAAGACACAGGTTTGGTTCCTGGGTCAGGAAGATCCAATGAAGAAAGAAACAGCAACCCACTCCATCATTCTTGCCTGAGACATCCCAAGGACAGAGGAGACTGGCGGGTTACATACAGTCCCTTGGGTCTCAAGAGTCAGACACAACTTAGCCACTAAACCATCACTACCACATAACTCCTTCTTTATCCTCCCCTGAAAACTTCCTTCTTGACCAAAATATCTCAAGATAATAGGTGTAATATTATCATTTTAATTTCTGGTTTTCTCTTTATTCTGAGACTGAAAATTATTACTTTTTAAAATTAAAATTTCTTCTTAAATTAAAAAGGTAGTGTACTGCTATAGAAAGAGCCATTGGTCAGAAAGACCAAAAGTCATCTCTATTCTACTAGTAGTAACTTGGAGAAGTTATTAAATCTCTCCCAGTCCTAGTTTCCTTATGAATAAGTGTGGAGTTAATAATACCTTCATGATTGTTTGCAAAGGGGATTAAATTATGATGAAATGCCTGCCACATAGTAGGAGTATTCCACAAAATACTTTCCTTCTTATTCCACTTTCACATGGGTATTGAAATTGAGACCCCACCTCACCCCGCTGATAATTTAAGATGTTTTGTTGACATCAGCAGAGAGGCCAGACTTGAACTCGTTGCTTCCAATACCAGTTCAGCTCTCTGCCATCCATCTCACAATGATTTTTCTAATGGAATCAGGAAGGAGAAGCATCACACCTGGTATTTTCACTTCCTCTGTGCTTCATAGCTCATATTTCTAGGCAGGAAAAAAGCATGTACTCCTTAACATTTAATGACAATTCTGTTTATTTGACAATGGCCTTTGATCTGGCAAATTTATGCTTTAGCTGTCTCCCTACCTCCTAAAGATCAGGTGAGTGTTCTCAAGTATAGAAAGAAAAGAAGTCAACCGTGCATCACAGAGACAAAAGCTCACTTTGTTTGTTTTAAGCTAAGCCACCTTGTAGAATAAGCATGCTTGAGATCACATAGCTCATGGCCACTTAATTCTTGGGCTGCTCTTACTTCTTCCCAGACAAGTCATTTCCAGGACTATCCCTCTTTGAGTAGACAAATAAATTCAATAATGACACTGTGTTAGGACAAGAAGAAGGATACAACACTACTGAGCCATGTTTCAAGCAGGAGGCCAACACCAGTGTACTTTCTTGAGATAAGTAGAAATGGTGATTACCAATAGGTGTGATTGAGTTATCAAGGATCACTATGGGGCCAGACTAAGAAAGTATGTTTATCGGGGTTGAACAGCCATTTTTTCAAAGAGCAAACACTTGGAAATTGCTATCAGAACAGATCAAACTGTCATTCTTCTATTGCAAACCCTGGAATACATGGTAGGTGTTTGGAGCTAGAAGGACTCTTAGAAACCTCTTACCCAAACTTTCTGCATTATTAGGAAGAAAACTTATAGGGGAAATCTGAGGCTCAGACAAATTATTGGTTGAACCAGAACTGAACTTGTGCCTTTAAATACCAGTCAGCCCTCTTCCATATGCTACACTGATTTTCCTAATGCAAGTGAGATAATAGAAGCACCAAAAATGGCATTTCCAGTTTAGCATACCCATGCATGACATGTATGGATGTGAGAGTTGGATTATAAAGAAAGCTGAGTGCCAAAGAATTGATGCTTTTGAACTGTGGTGTTGGAGAAGACTCTTGAGAGTCCCTTGGACTGAAAGAAGATCCAACCAGCCCATCCTAAAGGAAATCAGTTCTGAATATTCATTGGAAGGACTGATGTTGAAGCTGAAACTCCAGTACTTTGGCCACCTGATGTGAAGAGCTGACTCATTTGAAAAGACCCTGATGCTGGGAAAGATTGAAGGCGGGAGGAGAAGGGGATGACAGAGGATGAGATGGCTGGATGACATCACTGACTTGATGGACATGAGTGTAAGTTAACTCTGGGAGTTGGTGATGGACAGGGAGGCCTGGTGTGCTGCAGGCCACAGGACTGCAGACAGTTGGACATGACTGAGTGACTGAACTGAACTGAATATACCCGACAGTCAAATAATATCAAAGTACTTATTCCTTGACATTTGCTTTTTTCAAAAAATATAATTAATGATCCCTTGTCATGTAACACATACTCATCAAGGAGAGGTAGATTTAACTGATGAATGAAATATCTTCATGCTAAAGAAATGATGGGATGTCTCTTGTATATTATGGACTTATTCTTCACCTGGGGCTGAGCAAAAGGGCATTTTCATTCAGGGCTAATAAACAATGACACAAAATGTCTCTGGATTTCTCTCTTAAAAGAGAGTTTCCAGGAAGTTAGTCATAGCACTTGATTATGTGTTCAGTTCAGTTACTCAGTTGTGTCTGACTCTTTGCAACCCCATGATCACAGCATGCCAGGACTCCTTGTCCATCACCAACTCCTGGAATTATGTGTAGGAATATCTTAAAAAGAAGACTACTTCCACCTTCCACCTTAGAGTTTCATGTTTACTTCAATATTCTGGGAGCTTCCCACACCAAGGGTTTGCTTTCCTTTGGACCTGGCTCCTGATTGGATAAAAAGGGATTCCCAGTGACTTACATCAAACTTCTCTTGAATTGTATAAGCAATGAGTGGAGGGAATGGAAGAGCATTTGAGAAAGAGATGACTGGAAAGAGCTATGAATAAACACATGAGAGCTAACTTCTTAACCATTTGGAAAACATATCTTGTGTTTCTTAATATTCTGCCTACACTGAAAACAGATGCATAAAGACAAATCACAATGTTATAGATTTTGTAATCCAGGCCATAGAATCTACTTGTCACCAAAGTACCACTGCCTAGTACCAGTCAGAATCCAGCTCTTCCTGCTCCATCCTGGATTAGCATTTTATTTGGGATCACAGCATAGTATTTAGAAATGGAGAGGAGATTTACATTGCTTCCAGACACTTCTAGTTTGTTTAGTATATTTTGTCTACCTTGCCCTCAGTTTCTCCAACTTTCAAGTGGGAATAGGATGAACCATCTTATAAAAAAGAGATGCTGTGATAATCAACTGAGATTACGTATATGAAAGGAGGTGGAATGTGAAAACTGAGTTCTATAGGTGATATCTATTATGATTATCACTATCTTTAATCACTTCATTAAATCGCTTGAACTAAAATGCTCTGTAATGGAATTCACCCTGTACGTCTCAGGTTTCCCGCTAGAGTTTAAGCTCCTTGAGAACAGAGTGTATTCATCTTTAAATCCCTCATCATCCACTGGAGTTTGTGTAAACTTTTGTTTCCCTTCCAGATGCACATCCTGGGTTAGGGAGTTTTTCCTCCCCTTCCTGGTAAGTGATGTTCATCATTATGGCCTTTAGAAAGGGCTTGAGCTCCTTCTTCACCTGGACTCTGCAATTTAATTTTAGCCAGGAGTGTTGATGGAAAAGGTCACAGAGTTCAAACCACTCTTCAGTGGAAATGAAACTGGAGAAGGGCACAAGGCCAAAAATAAGGCCCTTTCTAAGTAGTGTCTGGGGACATGGACTTCAGCACTTCAAGTGCCCATGATTCCTTCCCTTGCTCCAGGCCTGTCAGAAGCCCCTGTGCTAGCCTGCACAGGGGCACGAAGGTCCTGCTATAAAAAAGCCGGGGCGCTCTTTCCCAACACCAACCTCTGCAGAAAGGAATGCCCCTCAAATAGCCTTGTTCTTCAGTAATAGCTTATGGGAAGCATAGTTTTGAGGGTCCCCCTCTGTTTGCAATGGACACATCTCAGGAGGACAGCTGTGGATAGCAAAGCAACAATGAGTTTTGTTTAGAGGAAGGAATTGTATGAAATAATATTAAGAACTATCTCTGGAATGTCTCCTTGTCCCCATGAAGGAGGGGTACTGGGCTAGAGGAAGAAATTGCGTTCTATGTTAAAGGCTGTGCATTCTTGTATATAGTTCCCCAAACACTTTTGGAATCTATTTATTAAAATCCTTGAGAGCCAAGACTATCAAATCTGCCTTATTTTAAACAGTATATTTGCTGTTAACAAAAAGTGCTAGCCTATTACAGCTTATAACTTAAATGTTTGCAATTATGATTAGCAAGAAGATTTATGTTGCTATGAATCCTCTTTTGTTCCTGGTCTTCTTCTATGTCACTGAGTGTCCATGAATCAGAAACTCTATCTTTGAACTCCCAAACAACCTTGATATGCTTGCATGAGTTGGCAGTTCAATTTAAAAACCATTACTCCAATACAATTGCAGTCTGGTCATATTTTAATTTTCACTCATATTTTTCATGCACAGTAGTACTGTGAACTTATGGGCTGGCCCACTGTATCAGCTTCCCATCGGCTGCTAGAATAGTGCCTATCACAGTGTGGTCAGGTCATTGGTTGAGGTAAATGGCATATAATTGCCTTAATTACAATCATTACAGTGGGCCAGCCCATAAGTTCACAGTACTACTGTGCATGAAAAATATGAGTGAAAATTAAAATATGACCAGACTGCAATTGTATTGGAGTAATGGTTTTTAAATTGAACTGCCAACTCATGCAAGCATATCAAGGTTGTTTGGGAGTTCAAAGATAGAGTTTCTGATTCATGGACACTCAGTGACATAGAAGAAGACCAGGAACAAAAGAGGATTCATAGCAACATAAATCTTCTTGCTAATCATAATTGCAAACATTTAAGTTATAAGCTGTAATAGGCTAGCACTTTTTGTTAACAGCAAATATACTGTTTAAAATAAGGCAGATTTGATAGTCTTGGCTCTCAAGGATTTTAATAAATAGATTCCAAAAGTGTTTGGGGAACTATATACAAGAATGCACAGCCTTTAACATAGAACGCAATTTCTTCCTCTAGCCCAGTACCCCTCCTTCATGGGGACAAGGAGACATTCCAGAGATAGTTCTTAATATTATTTCATACAGTTCCTTCCTCTAAACAAAACTCATTGTTGCTTTGCTATCCACAGCTGTCCTCCTGAGATGTGTCCATTGCAAACAGAGGGGGACCCTCAAAACTATGCTTCCCATAAGCTATTACTAAAGAACAAGGCTATTTGAGGGGCATTCCTTTCTGCAGAGGTTGGTGTTGGGAAAGAGCGCCTCGGCTTTTTTATAGCAGGACCTTCGTGCCCCTGTGCAGGCTAGCACAGGGGCTTCTGACAGGCCTGGAGCAAGAGAAGGAATCATGGGCACTTGAAGTGCTGAAGTCCATGTCCCCAGACACTACTTAGAAAGGGCCTTATTTTTGGCCTTGTGCCCTTCTCCAGTTTCATTTCCACTGAAGAGTGGTTTGAACTCTGTGACCTTTTCCATCAACACTCCTGGCTAAAATTAAATTGCAGAGTCCAGGTGAAGAAGGAGCTCAAGCCCTTTCTAAAGGCCATAATGATGAACATCACTTACCAGGAAGGGGAGGAAAAACTCCCTAACCCAGGATGTGCATCTGGAAGGGAAACAAAAGTTTACACAAACTCCAGTGGATGATGAGGGATTTAAAGATGAATACACTCTGTTCTCAAGGAGCTTAAACTCTAGCGGGAAACCTGAGACGTACAGGGTGAATTCCATTACAGAGCATTTTAGTTCAAGCGATTTAATAAAGTGATTAAAGATAGTGATAATCATAATAGATATCACCTATAGAACTCAGTTTTCACATTCCAACTCCTTTCATATTTGTAATCTCAGTTGATTATCACAGCATCTCTTTTTTATAAGATGGTTCATCCTATTTCCACTTGAAAGTTGGAGAAACTGAGGGCAAGGTAGACAAAATATACTAAACAAACTAGAAGTGTCTGGAAGCAATGTAAATCTCCTCTCCATTTCTAAATACTATGCTGTGATCCCAAATAAAATGCTAATCCAGGATGGAGCAGGAAGAGCTGGATTTCCACTTGAAAGTTGGAGAAACTGAGGGCAAGGTAGACAAAATATACTAAACAAACTAGAAGTGTCTGGAAGCAATGTAAATCTCCTCTCCATTTCTAAATACTATGCTGTGATCCCAAATAAAATGCTAATCCAGGATGGAGCAGGAAGAGCTGGATTCTGACTGGTACTAGGCAGTGGTACTTTGGTGACAAGTAGATTCTATGGCCTGGATTACAAAATCTATAACATTGTGATTTGTCTTTATGCATCTGTTTTCAGTGTAGGTAGAATATTAAGAAACACAAGATATGTTTTCCAAATGGTTAAGAAGTTAGCTCTCATGTGTTTATTCATAGCTCTTTCCAGTCATCTCTTTCTCAAATGCTCTTCCATTCCCTCCACTCATTGCTTATACAATTCAAGAGAAGTTTGATGTAAGTCACTGGGAATCCCTTTTTATCCAATCAGGAGCCAGGTCCAAAGGAAAGCAAACCCTTGGTGTGGGAAGCTCCCAGAATATTGAAGTAAACATGAAACTCTAAGGTGGAAGGTGGAAGTAGTCTTCTTTTTAAGATATTCCTACACATAATTCCAGGAGTTGGTGATGGACAAGGAGTCCTGGCATGCTGTGATCATGGGGTCGCAAAGAGTCAGACACAACTGAGTAACTGAACTGAACACATAATCAAGTGCTATGACTAACTTCCTGGAAACTCTCTTTTAAGAGAGAAATCCAGAGACATTTTGTGTCATTGTTTATTAGCCCTGAATGAAAATGCCCTTTTGCTCAGCCCCAGGTGAAGAATAAGTCCATAATATACAAGAGACATCCCATCATTTCTTTAGCATGAAGATATTTCATTCATCAGTTAAATCTACCTCTCCTTGATGAGTATGTGTTACATGACAAGGGATCATTAATTATATTTTTTGAAAAAAGCAAATGTCAAGGAATAAGTACTTTGATATTATTTGACTGTCGGGTATATTCAGTTCAGTTCAGTCACTCAGTCATGTCCAACTGTCTGCAGTCCTGTGGCCGCAGCACACCAGGCCTCCCTGTCCATCACCAACTCC
>SJXQ01005762.1:0-12904 GCA_006408695.1 Aepyceros melampus
GTCTCCACTATGCTACTGGAGATCAGTGGAGAAATACTCCAGAAAGAATGAAGGGATGGAGCCAAAGCAAAAACAATACCCAGTTGTGGATGTGACTGGCTATATTGCTCTTTCTGATGCTATAAAGAGCAATATTGCATAGGAACCTGGAATGTCAGGTCCATGAATCAAGGCAAATTGGAAGTGGTCAAACAGGAGATGGCAAGAGTGAACGTTGACATTCTAGGAATCAGCGAACCAAAATGGACTGGAATAGGTGAATTTAACTCAGATGACCATTATATCTACTGCTGTGGGCAGGAATCCCTTAGAAGATATGGAGTAGCCATCATGGTTAACAAAAGAGTCCAAAATGCAGTACTTGGATGCAATCTCAAAAATGTCAGAATGATCTCTGTTCGTTTCCAAGGCAAATCATTCAATATCATGGTAATCCAAGCATATGTTCATGAAGACCTACAAGATCTTTTAGAAGTAACACCAAAAAAAACCAATTATATATTACACAGTGTTAAATGGATTAGACTGAGGAGGCTCTAAGTCCACCAACTCAATTGACGTGAGTTTTAGCAAGTTCCAGGAATTGGTGATGGACAGGGAAGCCTGGTGTGCTGCAGTCCATGGGGTGGCAAAGAGTCAGACATGACTGAGCTACTGAACTGCACTGAACCTTATAGTGGACTACATAAGCAAAACAAAATCTAAGCCTGGAAATGCCTCAAGTTTACAAAATCAGAACCTGAAGGATAATCAACAACAAGCAGCCAACTTACTTTAAGCTATGGCCAATCTAATCATTTTCTTTTTTTGTTTGAGAACTTTCTCTGCAGAAGTCTCTCCTCTGCTCCTGTCACCAAGCCACTTGCAATTTAGTACTGTCATAGTCAAATAAATTTTTGCTCAAATACACTCTTTAAAAGTTTCAGTATTCCTTAGATTACAGTGATTCAGATGATAAAGAATCCACCTGCAATGCAGGAGCCACAGGAGGTACAGGTCTGATCCTTGAGTTGGGAAGATCCCCTGGAGAAGGAAATGGCCACCCACTTTAGTATTCTTGCCTGGAGAATTCCACAGACAGAGGAGTCTGGTGGTCTACAGTCCATGGGGTCTCAGAGAGTTGGACACGACTGAGAGACTAAGACACAAACACACAGGTTATCTTTTAACATTTCAATGTCTCCACAAATTAAAGTGGAAATTTTCAGTTGTTTTCCAAGCCAGAAACATAAAGAAGAACTACAATAAATCTTAGAACAATACAAGTTTCTGCATTCCTGAATAAGAAGAATAAGGAATTGGCCTTCCAAAAGAGAGTCGTCTGAGGGACGAATTTCTCTCCAAAGACCCAGCGTATGAAGGAAATTAGATGTCTGAATTTTTGTTTACATGGTAAAATAAATGAGCTGTTAAGAGGCTTAGAATTTTAGTCAGACAATAATATACACAATTGGTATAAAAGCTTGTTCAACAGTGGTTTAGGAGCACTTCTATTCTTCAAAGGTCCAAACAAAAACAATTGGCTCACACCCAGATTCCCCTTGGTGCCCAGGGTAAGGTTTCAGTTTGAGAAAAATAGTGACCTTAATAAAGAGAATTCATTTATTTCTCTTCTAGAGTAATAATAAAAACTAATTCATTTCTATTTATAAATATGTTTGTATCTTTTTAAACAAAAAAGTCTTGATTATTTGTGATGTACTGTCATTAATTTATATTCATGTTAAATTAACTGAGTATATTTTCTTAACTAAACAAGTTGCTAACAACTGTTAAGTTTGTTCTGCTTGCTATATATATCTCTCCTAAAGAAAAGCTTCAGGTAGAATAAATGAAGTTCTCAGTATAGTATCAAATATCACTTTGCTTCTTGGGCTGGAACATACAAGTAGATATCAATGGATGTGTGTGTATATTTTGTTAATGGATGTATCTTCAAGTGGAATGATCATAGGCTTTCTTTTCAGTCATCTTTGGATTTGAATATAAGAATGATCTTTCATTTTAAACCATTTTTTATTTAAGTATGGTTAATTTACAATACTGTGTTAGTTAAGGTGTACCCCAAAATTATTCCATTAAATATATGTATATGTTAGTTTTAAGATTCTTTTCCATTATAGGTTACCATAAGATATTAAATATAGTTCCTGGGCTATACAGTAAGTCTTATTGTTCATCTATTTTATATATAATAGTGTGTATATGTTAATCTTAAATTCCTAATTTATCTCTCCCCAACCCACACTCTCCTCTTTGGTAATAATAAGCTTGTTTTCTAAGTCTATGAGTCTATTTCTATTTTGTATCATTTTTTAGATTCTACATTTAAGTGATACCATATGATATTTGTCCTTGTCTAATTTACTTCACTTAGTATAATAATCTCTAGGTCCATCCATTTTGCTGCAAATGACATTATTTCATTTTTTATGGTTGAGTAATATTCTGTCTGAAGAAGTCAATGGCAACCCACTCCAGTACTCTTGCCTGAAAATCCCATGGATGGAGGAGCCTGGTAGACTACAGTCCATGGGGTTGCAAAGTCGGACACGACTGAGTGACTTCACTTTCACACATTGGAGAAGGAAATGGCAACCAAATATTCCATCATATATAAGTACCCCCTCTTCTTTATCCATTTATCCATCAATGAACACTTATTGATGAACCTGAAGTTTTTCAGGTCTTGGCTATTGTAAATAGTGCTGCTATGAACATTGGGGTAAAAATAACCTTTCTTGGCTTGGTAATTAAATAAGTTATCAGGCTTTTAAAAGTTTGATCTTTTAATCTATAAAGAAAGACAATACAGTACATCTTAAGACGAAATTCCAAAGATTAAAGTTCATCCTAACCTCCCTTTCTTCTATATATCTTCTATTTCTCTCTCAACACCTCTTCCTCCTTACCATGTTCCCACACTCCCCTTGCCTATTGCATATCATTTCTATCTTTCATGTACCAGAGACTGAAAAGACCTTTCTCCACAAAATAAAACTCTGTTTCACTATTAAGCAGCCAGCTTAACTAAACTTCACAGCCTCCCTGGAACTTAGGTGCAGCCATTTGATTCTGGCCAATGGAAGATGGGCAGAAGTGAAAAAATACTCCTTCTAGGTCTGTCCATGGAAGTCTTGCTGTCATTCTTCATTCTCTTTCCCCACTCACCGGTACAAGACCCAGAGGACCTGGAGGAAGATGAATTCAAAGCTATCAGGTGAGAGAAGCCTGAGTCCTGAACACCTGTGAATACTGGCATTGAATTCTTATGTAACCAAGGATAAAGTTCCTTTGTATAAAGCCTCTGAGAATCAAGGATTATCTTCACATAAGCTCACATAACTTCTTCTCTGGCAGAAATTGGTATCTTGAAGTGAGATGCTGTGGTTGCTATTAAGTCAGGTGGCTAGTGGCAGGAAAACTGCTATGGAGGCAGGAAACCCACTGTGGTAAGACATTTGGCCAAAACACCACCTGCCCTGATATACAGGGGAACCATGAGCTTGTAGCATAGGGAAAGAAACTGGAAAACAAGATGACAGCTTTAATAGTGATTTTTACTGGCTATGCTTCGCAGTACAAAAGGAAGAGATAGCCTTAGGCAAATAGCATTCTGCAAGTTAAAAAAAAATTGAAAGGACAGAGGGAGTCAAGAATTCTAAAATCTTGCAGAGTTGAAAAAAACAACTTCTTTTACACCTCAATATGAAATAACACCAAGAAAGATTTTGAGCACCAAAATCACAGTAAAACTCATTCTTGCAGCAAAATACACACTAATACTTCCCTACTCAAGCACATTGTGTCAGAGAGCCCTGAGGTACCACTATTAACTAGAGAGAAAAAAGATTAAAAAAGAGAAGAGTAATCGGTCTTAAGAATTATCCTAAGGAAAGAATTTTGGATGTAGTTACTGGCAAATAGCATAGAGAGCATTTCTATTGTAGTTGTTCAGTTGCTAAGTCGTGTCTGACTCTTTGTAACCCTATGGACTGCAGCACACCAGGCTCTTCTGTCCTCCACTGTCTCCAGGAGTTTGAACAAATTCAAGTCATTGAGTTGGTGATACTATCAAACCATCTCATCATCTGCCACCTTCTTCTCCTTTTGCCTTCAGTCTCTCTCAGAAGCAGGGTTTTTTTCCCAGTGAGTCAGCTCTTTGCATCAGGTGGCCAAAGTATTGGAGCTTCAGCTTCAGAATCAGTCCTTCCAAAGAATATTCAGGGCTGTTTTCCTTTAGGATTGATTGGTTTGATCTCATTGCTGTCCAAGGGACTCCCAAGAGTCTACTCTAGCACCACAGTTCAAAAGCATCAATTCTTCAGTGCTCAGATTTCTTTGTGGTCCAACTCTCCCATTCATACATGCTGCTGCTGCTGCTGCCAAGTCGCTTCAGTCGCGTCTGACTCTGTGCGACCCCATAGACGGCAGCCCACCAGGCTCCGCCATCCCTGGGATTCTCCAGGCAAGAACACTGGAATGGGTTGCCATTTCCTTCTCCAATGCAGGAAAGTGAAAAGTGAAAGTGAAGTTCTCAGTCCTGTCTGATTCTTTGCATCCCCATGGACTGCAGCCTACCAGGCTCCTCCATCCATGGGATTTTCCAGGTAAGAGGACTGGAGTGGAGTGCCATTGCCTTCTCCATTCATACATGACTACTGGAAAAATCTTAGCTTTGACAAATGGACTTTTGTTGACAAAGCGATGTCTCTGCTTTTTCAAACACTGTCCAGGTTTGTCATAGCTTTTCTTCCAAGGAGCAAACATTTTTTTAAATTTTGTGATTGTAGTCATATCCACAGTGATTTTGAAGCCAAAGAAGAGAAAATCTTTAAAATCAATTATATAATCAGACTACATAGAAATTTTTGAAATTTCATTGCTTAAGAAAGCATAAGCCTGAGGGAAATAAACAAAGGAAGATAAACATGGCTATTTTGACATTAAAGCAACATTCAGGTCCACAAAATGTTATGACCAAGAAATGGGCTATTAAAGTTCCAAAACCATGAAATGTTTCAGATTTGGCCAAGGAAAAGAATAAACCAACAGATCCTCTCAGAAACCTAGATGAGGGAGGGATGCCCCCAGCAAGGAGAAGCGAGGTGAAGTGAAAGTCACTCAGTCATGTCTGACTATTTGTGACCGCCTGGACTATCCAGTCCATGGAATTCTCCAGGCCAGATCACTGGAGTGGGTAGACTTTCCTTTCTCCAGGGAATCTTCCCAACCCAGGGAGGGACTGAACCCAGATCTCCCACATTGCAGATGGATTCTTTACCAGCTGAGCCATCAAAGAATCCCAGCAAGCAGAATCCGGGACTAATCAGGGCTGCTCAGAAGGGGCTATACAGTCAAAAATCCTTTGGGTAAAGCCAAAGGATTATGGAAGGCTGAGACTTGAACTTTTGAGGTTACCTACTGAATATCTTCAATAAACAGTTACATGAACAAGAAATAAAAAATTATTCTCAAATTTAGCGCATATTAGCAAGCCCCAGAGGGCTTGTTAAGAAGAAGATTGCAGTATCCCATCTCTTTTTTTCTGATTCAGGGTTCTAGATGGGGTTCCAAAATTTGCATGCCTAACAAGTCCCTGGCGGCTCAGCAAGTAAAGACTCTGCCTGCAATGCGGGAGACCCAGGTTCCATCTCTGGATTGGGAAGATCCCCTGGAGAAGGAAATGGCAACCCACTCCAGTATTCTTGGCTGGAAAATCCCAGGGACGGAGTTGCCTGTCGGGCTACCGTCCATGGGGTCACAAAGAGTCAGACACGACTGCGCAACTTTCAGGTAACAGGTTCCCAGGTGCTGCTGATGGTGGAGGTCTGGAGACATCTTGAAAATCACTGATGTAGATGCAGGTTTTTGAGATTTCAGACTTCTCAGTCATAGTAGCTAATCTGTTAAACGAGTATACAACATATATTTTGTACTCCTTCAAATCATCTTTCTCCTCAAATTTAGTATTTCCCTCCTATTTTTGCCTCTGTTACCCGTTTCCTGTTGCTCTTCTATGCATCCTTTCTCTAGTTTTTTGTGTCCACTACTGACTTATCATCCTTTCTTAGAAAGATTCTAAACAAGCTGAATTAAAATACTGATATATGTCTTAAACTAAAATCACCAGAAATTTAGAAGAGTCTTTATTTTACATATCCTTCTTGAAGGAAAGTGGTGGCTAGCTACTTTAGCAGCTATCAACAATTTTAATCTTTTTCAGAGATTATTCTTTAATTCATCTAATGCTTGCTTCTCAAATACCAAAAACTCAGTTTTCTCGGAGGAAGGTAGGATAAGCTCGCAACTGTAAAATGAACCTTAAATAAATTCCCAGAAAATGATAGAGGACCTTGTAATCATCTCTCTTGAAAATGATAGGAGCCTTTGTACTATTCTGTCTTGAAAGTAATAGGACTATAAAAGACATTTTTTAAGCTGTATATTGGAACCCATATCACTTTCAGAATACTTCCTCTCTGAGGGTCCAAGTAAATGTATTTAGCAATCTCTAATTAGTGTACATGTAAAGATTTATCTTGTATTCTCCCCAAATCTCTTCTGCTTCAATAAAGACCAATTTTTTTTAAATCTATTTTCTGTGAATATGTAGATCAGGAGGTTAGTGTTTTCTCTAATATTTTTCAAATATATAAAGACAATACTTCTAAAGTGTATTTTAAAATTATCCCATGCTCATAATATTAAATCTTCCAAAGTTTTACATTGTAATAATTTTCAAAGCTTTTAAACAAAGCCATTAAAGGCCAAAATCATTCATCCCACAATGAGCATTTAACTGAAATTTTAAGGACTAAAACTATTAGGCTCTGAAATGTGTGGTCATTGTTGGAGCTATTTGATGTGTTTTTCACATTTTCATTTTAATTTCAAACTTCTCATTGTATATTTCTTTAACCCACATATGTAAATAAAAGCTCATTCCAGATCTTGTATGTAAAGCATCTATTATATTGTATGTTAGTTTACTAGAATGACCTATATCTTACTCAACCAAAGCTTAGTGAGTCAGGTCTACATTTCTCCAAATCTCTGCCCAACAGCTCAGATCCCACTTAGTCCTCAGACCTCATATCTTGTACTTAACCCTCAGAATACCTTCATTCCAGCCAAGCTACTCAGTCATTTCATCTCAAAGTAGTCTTTTTATAGATTATCCCTTTCTATAGATATTCTATAGATTATCCCATGGAAAGATTATCCCTTTCTTTGCGGTATGTCCTTTTTTTTGGAACATCAGCCCAATTTCTTTCTACTAGATTAACGAGAATTTAATTTCAAGAGCAAATTCTTATCTTCTCTAAATAACTCTACTAATAATTTGTGAGTCGGGCCTGAGTTAAAACTTGGGGTTCTCCCCATATTTTCTAAAAAGATGATAGTAACAAAAGTGTTAGCTAAATAAGATTTATGGAAACCTACTAAGATGAGTTCTTGAACATCAGGTATTTTACCATGTTTTCCTTGGTATCACTGATGCCTGGCATAGTATAAATGCTTCATTAAATATTAAAACCTTCTTTTTCTTAATTTGGCACAAATATATTGAATCTATATCATAAATTGCTTCCTATGAATTCATTTCAACAAAATAATGACTGTATATTTGTTACTTTATATACTCTACCAGCCACTTGAATAAAAGGAAAACAAAAATATAGCCCCTGTATTCAAGGAGTGTGCACTGGCAATAACAATACAGTACCATTAGGATTATGAGCAAAAAGGTAAAGGTTTTTATGAGAGTATTTGAGAGTGATAACCTTAGTTTTTAGGCTGGGGTTGTGGAAGACAAGGAGGCATTTACAATCAAAGAGAAAGGGATATTGCTTCTAGGAACAAAATAGCATGTACAAAAACAAGAGGCAAATAAAGGTACAAGCTGTGGGTAAGAGCAAGTAGTTCAATATGCCAGCCTTCAGCACATGAAGCCAGGAATAATGAGAGGTAAACACAGAGAGCAAGGCCAGTTCACATCAAAAACTCCAGCAGCCATGAAAGAGAGCTCAGGCTTTCCATCTTGAGGGTATTTGGAAGGTTTGTAAAACTGAAAATGGGATGACATTGTCAGATTTCAATCCCGGGCATATCAGTCTTTTCTAAGGGTACAGAGTCAGCACATCCCATGAGAACATGGAGAATGGAAGGAGCATATTGTATTGACTGATTCAGAGGTGGGTTATATGCATGTTGACGGAATCCTCATCTTAGCTGTGTTTTATTTTACCCATATGTGACCTTATCAATAAATTTTGCTATATGCCTTCCAAAGTAAGATGAAGAGTGGAGGGACTCTCGGTGAGAGTGGACAGGAAAGAGAGAAGATGAGAGCCAGCAGAACAGGTAAACAATTCCTGGGATAATTATAAATTGGTGGCTGTGGGAAGGAGAAGTCAGACTCTAAGAGACTTTTTGATTATTTGGATATTAGAATGAGGAAAAGAAATGAGTCATGGCTTAGACTCAGTAAATGGTTGCTTGTAGAGTATATTTAATCTTTACCAGGGCTTTTGAAGTGACTCAGTGGGTAAAGAACCCATCTGCAATGCAGAAGAAGCAGGAGACTTGGGTTCAATCCCTGGGTCAGGAAGATCCCCTGGGGAGGGCATGGCAGTCCACTCCAGCATTCTTGCTTGGAGAATCCTATGCACAGAGGAGCCTGGAAGGCTGCAGTTCATGGGGTTGCAAAATGTCAGACACAACAGAAGTGACTGAACATGCAGGCACAATCTTTACCAACTAAAGTGTAAGATCCTGGAAGTCAGGTACTATTTCTTTCCTGCTGACTGTATCTGGTACAGAACCTCCTAGATTAGGTTCTAGTGCATGACTGGCCATCTCCAGTTCAAGAGCAAGATTGTATTTAAAATTCTCTGTGTGTTGCCTTCTTCCCTCAGAATTTGCACAGGTCAATGAGGACTATCTTGAAGCAAAACTTTAAAAACTGAACATGAGCAGAAAATTGGTTGAGAGAAAGAAAATAGAATCCAGCATGTGAGAAATGAGCAGCATAACTTTCTGTCTATGACTGGGATCAGAGAAATGCAGAATGAGGTTTTGGTTACTTTATTAATGTATATTATCATTTATTTTGATATCTCATCATATCATTGCCCATATGAAACTTTGGTTTCTGCTGAATTATCTTATATATGAAAACTCCATTTTAGATATAATAGCAAAAAATTGGCAAAAAGCTCTTCAGTGGAGGCAATATTTACTCAAAACACACCAACATCCATGAGAAATATGAATAATGTTTTCAATGTAACATTATTAGAGAATAGTTTTGAGTGCATTTTGGGGAGGTGATGTTCAGAACAAAATGACAAGTACCACAGAAAAGGTGGTACAGAAGTTGTCTTAAGTGGCTCCATTTAACCAACCCACAAGATGAAGGTGTATTCCCCCATCTTTTTGTAAACCAAACTCAATAAAGCCTAGGACACCACCAATGCTTGTGGCAATATGTAAATGCCTCATATACCCACATTCTTCCATTTCTATAAATGGAAATGTTTGCTAGAGTCAATTACATTATTTCCTAAACCTGGTGATGTTAATCTTCTTAATGATTTCATATCATTAAAGTTTTTGATTGGTTTGCATTACTGATTAATAAATACAGTCACTAACATTTTGAAGAGATTTAATTAATGAACATTTTGCACAGAAACTTTGAAAAATGTTTCAAGATTTATAAAAATAAATGAATATAATCTCTGAGGCAGAGTTCACCGTGTGCATGCGTGTGTGTGTGTGTGTGTGTGTGTGTGTGTGTGTGTGCTCAGTCATGTCTGACTCTTTGTGACCCCATGAACTGTAGCCCACCAGGCTCCTCTGTCCATGGAATTTTCCAGGCAGAAATACTGGAGTGGGTTGTCATTTCCTCCTCCAAAGGGATCTTCCCCACTCAGGGATCCAACCCACACCTTCTGCATCTATCTCCTGCATTGGCAGGAGGATACTTTACCTGATGAGCCACTTGGGAAGCCCAGCAGAGATGACTGACTTACACCACATTTTAATCCCTGGCTCTTTTCACAGAAAGAGAATCAAAGCTGGGAAAGTGGCATCAAAGCTGGAGATCACATTTCCCAGCCTTCTGGCAATCTGCGTGGCTATCTGACTCCATTCTCTTTAAGGAAGTGAGAGCAAAAATTATACACATGACTTCTGGGTCAGTTCCAAATTAAAAGTCAAGTTGCTGGTCCTGGACCCCTGTTCTCTTTCCTCTAGGCTGGAAAGCAGATTTTGAACATGGAGTGGTGCTAATCACAAAGGTGAGGGCAGTGCCTGAAAAAGAACAAGACAGAGGAAGATTCCATGATGCAGAGGTGACTTACTGGTTGGACTTTTTTCTGAAAAATTAAATTCTATTGTACTCAAGCCATTGTATTTGGGGGTTTTCTTTGTTATAGAAACTTAGCCTCTATCTTAGCTAAGACAATTTCTTACCCAGCAATTCCTTTGATAGGAATATGTTCTGAAGGAATACGTGTATATTGAAAACAGAACACTGTTGTGATATTTCATTTTTCTGAGCCCAAAAAAGAGAATATAATATTTTAGTAAATTAAAAATAAACTTGCAGTTCTGAAGAGGGCCTACTCTAGTAAACACAAGAAAAACTGAGAACACTGCGTTTTGAATTCTCAAGGAGATTCCAAAGAACAAGACTTTATCACATTCCTGATAAGTTATCTTACATTGTAAGTTAAGACATAAGTTATCTCTTTTTAGCTGCAGGTACCCTGTAAAATTTCCCAGTTTTAACCAATAGTGGACATTGGCAAACCAGCATGAGGAAATCTATCTGGAATTACACAATATGAGAAAGAAAAAGAAAGAATGAGAAAACATAGCTTTAAGAAGCTATGTGTGACTTGATTGTTGTTTAGTCACTAAGTCATATCTGACTATTTTGCAACCCTATTGACTGTAGCCCACCAGGCTATTCAGTCCGTGGGATTTCCCAGGCAAGATTAATGGAATGGGTTGCCATTTCCTTCTCCAAGGGATCTTCTCGACCCAGGGATTGAACACTTGTCTCCTGCAATTGCAGGCAGTTTCTTTACCACCAAGTCACCAGGAAGCTCCATGTATAACTTGATAGATTTATCTAAATATATCAGAACTACCTAATATGATGGGGCTTCCCTCATAGCTCAGTCAGTAAAGAATCTGCTTGCAATGCAGGAGTCCCAAGTTCAATTCTGGGTCTGCAAGATCCTCTGGAGAAGGAAGTGGCAACCCATGCCAGTATTCTTGCCTGGAGAATGCCATGGACAGAGGAGCCTGGCGGGCCACAGTCCTTGGGATCACACGAGTTGGACATGACTTAGCGACTAAACCACCACCACCTCGTGTGATATGAATTAGATATATTCTGAATAAGTCAACGAAAGAAAATCAGTGACTGGAAGCTAAAACAAAGCAAAACAAAGCCCCACAATTTCAGCTCTACAAAAAGATTATTTCTTCTAATGTGGTGGGTTTTATTAGAATGAAGAGCTAACTATCATTGGTGATATCCAGAAGGAGGCTGATTTATCATTTGATAGAAAGTATTCAGATAGAAGGAAGGTATCCAATGTCCCTTGTGGTCCTGAAAATCTGTAATTCTTTGTTGATATGACAAGCAGTTTTTCCTCACCAACATTAGTGCCTAATTTGAAAATCTTGAATGAAAAATTTTCTTTGTGGAATTGTTTTGGCTTCTTTAATCTTCCCTGGTGTCTCAGCTGGTAAAGAATCTGCCTTCAATACAGGAGACCCAGGTTCAGTCCCTGGGTAAGGAAGATCCCCTGGAGAAGGGAATGGCAACCCACTCCAGAATTCTTGCCTGGAGAATTTCATAGATGGAGGAGTCTTGTGGGCTTCAGTCCATGCAGTTGCGAAGAGTCAGACATGACTCATTTTTGTTTTGACTTCTTTGTATAGACAAGAACACAAACTCTGGAGAAGGTTGCTTATTTCAAAATCCTGGATCAAATTTTTGAGAAAATTACTTATGCTGTGTAATACTTGGGTTTCCCACTTCCAAAATGAAGTTGAGGATAATGTCTAGAGCCTAGGTTTTTAATTTGTGTTAAATAGGAAAATTAAACTGTTTTGCACAGTTTTACATAAAGAAAAATGAATACCCTAATTAATTAAATATTTCTTTGTGTGAATGATTTATACATTCTAATAGTCTATCAAGATGATCCTCAAGATAAAGAAATATAAAAAGGCAAAATGGTTGTCTTAGAAGGCCTCACAAATAGCTGAGAAAAGACAAGAAGCTAAAGGCAAGGGAGAAAAGGAAAGATATACTTATCTGAATGCAGAGTTCTAAAGAATAGCAGAAAGTGAAGCGGAACTAAAGAGCATCTTGATGAAAGTGAAAGAGGAGAGTGAAAAAGTTGGCTTAAAGCTCAACATTCAGAAAACGAAGATCATGGCATCCAATCCCATCACTTCATGGGAAATAGACGGGGAAACAGCGGAAACAGTGTCAGACTTTATTTTTGGGGGCTTCAAAATCACTGCAGATGGTAACTGCAGCCATGAAATTAAGAGACGCTTACTCCTTGGAAGAAGTTATGACCAACCTAGATAGCATATTCAAAAGCAGAGACATTACTTTGCCACTAAGGTCCGTCTAGTCAAGGCTATGGTTTTTCCAGTGGTCATGTATGGATGTTAGAGTTGGACTGTAAAGAAGGCTGAGTGCTGAAGAATTGGTGCTTTTGAACTGTGGTGTTGGAGAAGACTCTTGAGAGTCCCTTGGACTGCAAGGAGATCCAACCAGTCCATTGTGAAGGAGATCAACCCTGGGATTTCTTTGGAAGGAATGATGCTAAAGCTGAAGCTCCAGTACTTTGGCCACCTCATG
>SJXQ01005762.1:13006-71197 GCA_006408695.1 Aepyceros melampus
AAGGAGATCCAACCAGTCCATCCTTAAGGAGATCAGTCCTGGGTGTTCATTGGAAGGACTGATGCTGAGGCTGAAACTCCAATACTTTGGCCACCTCATGCGAAGAGTTGACTCATTGGAAAAGACCCTGAGCTGGGAGGGATTGGGGGAAGGAGGAGAAGGGGACGACCGAGGATGAGATGGCTGGATGGCATCACGGACTCAATGGGCGTGGGACTGGGTGAACTCCGGAAGTTGGTGATGGACAGGGAGGCCTGGCATGATGTGATTCATGGGGTCACACAGAGTTGGACACGACTGAGCGACTGAACTGAACTGAACTGAACTGAACTAAAAGAATAGCAATGAGAGATAAAAAAAGACTTCCTCCGTGATTAATGCCAAGAAAGGGAGGAAAACAATAAAATGGGAAAGACTAGAGATCTCTTCAAAGATGTGCACAGTAAAGGACAGAAATAATATGGACCTAACAGAGGCAGAAAATACTAAGAACAGGTGGCAAGAATACACAGAAGAACTGTACGAAAAAAGGTCTTCATGACCCAGATAATCATGATGGTGTGATCACTCACCTAGAGCCAGACATCCTGGAGTATGAAGTCAGGTGGGCCTTAGGAAGCATCACTACAAACAAAGCTAGTGGAGATGAAGGAATTGCAGTTGAGCTATTTCAAACCCTAAGAGATGATGCTATGAAAGTGATGCACTCAATATGCCAGCAAATTTGGAAAACTCAGCAGTGGCCACAGGGCTGGAAAAGGTTAGTTTTAAATCCAATCCCAAAGAAAGGTAATGGCAAAGAATGTTCTAGTGAAAGTGAAAGTGAAGTCCCTCAGTCGTGTCTGACTCTTTGCGACCCCGTGGACTGCAGCCCACCAAGCTCCTCCGTCCATGGGATTCTCCAGGCAAGAATACTGGAGTCGGTTGCCATTTCCTTCTCCAGGGGATCTTCCCGACCCAGGGATCAAACTCAGGTATCCCACATTGTAGGCAGACGCTTTAACCTCTGCGCCACGAAGGAAGCCCTAAGAATGTTCAAACTACCACACAATTGCACTTATCTCACAGGCTAGCAAAGTAATGCTCAAAATTCGCCAATCAAGGCTTCAAAAGTACATGAACCAAAAACTTCCAGATGTTCAAGCTGGATTTAAAAAGGCAGAGGAATCAGAGATCAAATTGCCAACATCCATTGGATCATAGTAAAAGCAAAAACATTCCAGAAAAATATGTACTACTGCTTTATTGACTGCTCCAAAGCCTTTGACTGTGTGGATCACCACAAACTGTGGAAAATTCTTTAGGAGATGGGTATACCAGATCACCTTACCTGTCTCCTGAGAAATCTGTATGCAGGTCAAGAACCAACAGTTAGAACTGGACATGTAACAATGGACTGGTTCCAAATTGGCAAAAGAGTACATCATGGCTGTATATTGTTACCCTGCTTATTTAACTTATATGCAGAGTATATCATATGAAATGCCAGGCTGGAAGAAGCATAAGCTGGAATCAAGATTGCCAGGAGAAATATTGATAACCTCAGATAGGAAGAGGACACCACCCTTACGGCAGAAAGCAAAGAGGAACTAGAGATCCTCTTGATGAAAGTGAAAGAGGAGAGTGGAAAAGTTAGCTTAAAACTCAACATTCAAACAACTAAGATCATGGCATCCAGTCCTATCACTTCATGGCAAATAGATGGGGAAACAGTGGAAACCGTAACAGACTTCATTTTCTTGGGCTCAAAAATCACTGCAACCATGAAATTAAAAGACGCTTACTCCTTGGAAGAAAAGTTATGACCAACCTAGACAGCATATTAAAAACCAGAGACATTACTTTGCCAACAAATGTCCATCTAGTCAGTGTTATGGTTTTTCCTGTAGTCATGTATGGATATGAGAGTTGGACTATAAAGAAAGCTAAGCACTGAAGAATTGATGCTTTTAAACTGTGGTGTTGAAGAAGACTCTTGAGAGAACCTTGGACTGCAAGGAGATCAAGCCAGTCAATCCTAAAGGAAATCAGTCTTGAGAATTCATTGGAAGGACTGATGCTGAAGCTAAAGCTCCAATAATTTGGCCACCTGAGAAGAAGAACTGACTCACTGGAAAAGACCCTGATGCTAGGAAAGACTGAGGGTAGGAGAAGAAGGGGACAACAGAGGATGAGTGGTTGGATGGCATCACCTACTTGGTGGACATGAGTTTGAGCAAGCCCTGGAATCTAGCGATGGACAAGGAGGTCTGGCGTGCTGCAGTTCATGGGATCAGGAAGAGTCAGACATGACTGAACAACTGAACTGAACTGAGTCTACTTGCAAAACAGCTACCCATTTTTTAAGGCATTATTTTTTAGAGCAATGTTTGGTTTACAGCAAAATTAAAAGGAAAGTACTGAGATTTCCCATAAAGCCCCTGTCCCTACACATGCATGCTGCTGCCACTGCTGCTAAGTCGCACCAGTCGCGTCCAACTCTGTGAGTCCCCATAGATGGCAGCCCATCAGGCTCCTCCATCCTTAGGATTCTCCAGGCCAGAACACTGGAGTGGGTTGCCATTTCCTTCTCCAATGCATGAAAGTGAAAAATGAAAGTGAAGTCGTTCAGTCCTGTCTGACTCTTTGCGACCCCATGGACTGCAGCCTACCAGGCTCCTCCATGCATGGGATTTTCCAGGCAAGGGTACTGGAGTGGGGTGCCGTCGCCTTCTCCACACATGCATAGCCTCTCCCATTTTCAACATCCTCCACCAGGGTTGTCCACCTGTTACAAACGATAAACCTACTTTGACACATTAGTATCTCTCAAAGACCATAGGGTTCACTCTTAGTGTGGTACATTAAATGTAATGACATATACCCATCATTATGAAATCATATAGAGTATTTCCACTGCCCTAAAAATCCTTTTTGCTCCACTTATTCATTTCTGTCTCCCCCCAAACCCTGGCAGTCATAGACCTTTTTATTGTCTCCATACCTTTGCTTTTTCCAGAGGGTCGTATAGCTGGAATCATAGTCTGTAACCTTTCGGATTGGACTTACTTAGTAATTTGCACTTAACATAGGTTCCTGTATGCCTTTCATGGCTTGTTAACAAGTCATTTTTAGTGCTGAATAATAATCCATTGTCTGGATGTTCCACAGTTTGTTTATCCATTCACCTGCTGATGGTCATCTTGGTTGCTTTCAAATTTGGCTGCTATGAATAAATCAGCTATAAACAACCACTTTTTCCAATTGTAAGAGTCATGCTATTCCGTCTTTACTCTTACTCCTATTCCCCATTATGGTCACAGAGCAAAGCATAAGACTATAGTTACCTTCTTTATGGTGATACATCTACTCCATTTTTCCTTGTCTCTTAGCTCCAAGACAACAAAAGATCTGTTTAGCTTCTCAACTTCTATAGGAAAAAAAAAAAAAGAATAAAAATCATTCTTTTCTTTTTAAACTGACAAAGTGAGGTGAAAGCGATCACAAATGCCAGGTTTTCCTCACTTTCTTTCTTTCATTTCAGTGATCTTCACTTGTATTATTGTCTCCCCAGTGCTTTTGGGCAGAATTTTTCAAATGTAAAATTTTTCCAGATTTTATTTTTGTCCCCATTAGAATGTGCTTGAGTAATCTGGTCTCCTTTGCAAGACGTTGGAACTAAGGAACACACGTTTTTATTGCAAAGTCACACAGCTTAATAAACTTAGAGGTACTATGATAGAAAGTGAAAGGAAAGTGAAGTCGCTCAGTCGTGTCCGACTCTCTGTGACCCCATGGACCGTAGCCAGCCAGGCTCCTCTGTCCATGGGAGTCTCCAGGCAAGAATACTGGAGTGGGATGCCATTTCCTTCTCGAGGGGATCTTCCCAACCCAGGGATCGAACCCGGGTCTCCCTCATTGCAGGCAGATGCTTTATCCTCTGAGCCACCAGGGAACTCAGTCTTAATACCCAGTGGAATTTCCCCTCAACTGCTGCCAGTTTATCCATGAACAACAGAAAAGACCAACTGAAAACAAGCAAACAAAAAAACAAGGAGAGAAGAACAAGATTGTGGAGAAGTAGGTAGATGTATAGTACATCTCTCTCAATGGATACATCAGGAATACAGTTTCAGACACAGAAGTGCATGCAGAACACCAGCTGAGAGCAGACAGGAGTACCTGACCAGCAGAACCTGACACAAAACTTGGAGGATGAAGGAACTATGGGGGAAAACAAAGTGTTAGTAGGACTGGACCTGCCCTTGGCAGGTGGAGGAACTGAATCAGGGGTCCAAATCCCCACATGGGGGCAATTGTCTGAGTCAGAGTAGAAACATTTAAAGCTGAGAGTGAAACAGCTGATCTGTGGCAGCCTAAATGGAATGAGAATCAGACAGTCCTTTCCGCAGCCGTACATACTCCAGGCAGGGACGCAGGTCCCCTGGAAGGTGCAGCGGCTGGAGCTGAAGTTTACGGAATGTGCAGCAGTCCTCAGGCAAGAGCTGCTGCTGACTGCAGAGAGACAGATCAAGGGGATGAGAGGGAGAAGACTGTGGTGGGACATGCCTGTGGAGGAAAGCCAGGCAGCCATAGAAGCAAGGAGATACTGCTGATTCACGTGTACGGGGGTGGAGCCATCACCACAGCCTCTCTCTCCACACGCCAGCATAGGCAGCTGAACAATGGGGAGGCTGGTCCATCAAACACCTTAGGCACTGAACTACAGAGTAGGACCCCAGCCAGGGGGTCCCCTCTATGTGCCTGATGCACCAAACAACTGAGAAGGACACCAGGCAACAGAGCCCTCTAAGTGCTTGAATGGGCGGAGCTACAGAGAAAGACTGGCCAAAGAGGCCTTTTGATGGCCAGCTACAAGAGGCTCGACAGAAGACTCTAAGAAAGCCATAACTCCTGGGGTGGAGGCAGTCCGTGTCCCTGCACACTTGGTGCTACCAGGGTCCCCACAAGCTAAGCAGCTGCATCACCTTCACACTCAACTCTCACTGCAACTGTACTGCCACAGGCAAAAAAGTCTTGAACCTCTGCATGCAGGGTCACTTCGGTAGTGACCAACTCTTTGAGACCCTGTAGACTGAGGCCTGCCAAGATTCTGTCAGGGCAGCGGGTTCTCCAGGCAAGAATACTGGAGCATACGGGCCAATACTGGTGGCCACACCCTTGTTCAGTTCAGTTCAGTCACTCAGTCGTGTCCGACTCTGTGACCCCATGAATCGCAGCACGCCAGGCCTCCCTGTCCATCACCAACTTCCGGAGTTCACTCAGACTCACATCCATTGAGTCCGTGATGCCATCCAGCCATCTCATCCTCAGTCGTCCCCTTCTCCTCCTGCCCTCAATCCCTCCCAGCATCAGAGTCTTTGCCAGTGAGTCAACATTTTGCATGAGGTGGCCAAAGTACCGGAGTTTCAGCTTTAGCGTCATTCCCTCCAAAGTAATCCCAGGGCTGATCTCCTTCAGAATGGACTGGTTGGATCTCCTTGCAGTCCAAGGGACTCTCAAGAGTCTTCTCCAACACCACACTTCAAAAGCATCAATTCTTCGGCATTCAGCCTTCTTTATAGTTCAACTCTCACATCCATACATGACTACTGGAAAAATCATAGCCTTGACTAGACAGACCTTAGTCAGCAAAGTAATGTCTCTGCTTTTGAATATACTATCTAGGTTGGTCATAACTTTTCTTCCAAGGAGTAAGCGTCTTTTAATTTCATGACTGTAATCACCATCTGCAGTGATTTTGGAGCCCCCCCCAAAAATAAAAATTCTGACACTGTTTCCACTGTTTCCCCATCTATTTCCCAGGAAGTAATGGGACTGGATGCCATGATCTTCATTTTCTGAATGTTAAGCTTTAAGCCAACTTTTTCACTCTCCTCTTTCACTTTCATCAAGAGGCCTTTTAGTTCCTCTTCACTTTCTGCCATAAGGGTGGTGTCATCTGCATATCTGAGGTGATTGACCCTAGTAGAGCACTATATTTCCTGCTACCCTACCCGCCAACTCCCCTGAGTACCTGGTGCTGCCAGAGCCCCTGGGACCCAAGCAGCTCCACCACCTCCACACTTCACAGGGGCCAACCCAAGTCCTCCAGGGCAGCCTCAGGAGAAAACCCCAGTGGATAACCCACATGCAGAGGTGGAAATAAAACCACAGTTGAAACCCAGAGGCAATATGACTAAGGAAGAAGACCCATAAGCTGTACATGCTGCAGATTAAATCCACACAATCAACTAGGCAGCCTCTGTTTCTGTGGAATATATAAAAGGTCATTGAGAGCTTCCACAAAAGAAAGAGCACTAGTTCTGATAATTATGGACATTGGAGGCAAGAACACAGAGGAGTAGGACTGGATTAGAATCTGAGCTGCCCCCACAGCAGGTCCAGAGATCAGAAAACAGTGTTAGCTGGCATCCTATGTAGGTGAGGTGGACTAATTCCCAGCGAGGGAAAGGACTATGACAACAGTGACTCAAGAAGAATATTTATTATTCTTATGTTTTGACTTGTTCTGTAGATTCTATTGGATTTTGTTTCTTTTTTCTTTCTCTCCTCCCCCACCTCTGTTGTAGTTGTCAACTTTATTGGCACTATGAAATCTAATTAAGCTTTTGAGCTTTTTTTTTCTTTTTTTTTTTCTCAGTCTCATTTTTTATTGTTGCTATAAACCTCTGTCTCTACTGGACTTTTGCAGTTCTGGCAAATTTTCCTTTTCTTTCTTTTTTTCTCTTTTTTTTAATTTTTTAAACCTGTTATTTTTTTTCTACATTTATTCCTTTGTTTGCTTTTCCTACTGTTCTTTTGCCCTTTTTTTTCTTTCTCTCCTCCCCCACCTCTGTTGTAGTTGTCAACTTTATTGGCACTATGAAATCTAATTAAGCTTTTGAGCTTTTTTTCTTTTTTTTTTTTTCTCAGTCTCATTTTTTATTGTTGCTATAAACCTCTGTCTCTACTGGACTTTTGCAGTTCTGGCAAATTTTCCTTTTCTTTCTTTTTTTCTCTTTTTTTTAATTTTTTAAACCTGTTATTTTTTTTCTACATTTATTCCTTTGTTTGCTTTTCCTACTGTTCTTTTGCCCTTGCAGTTAATCTTTAATACATATAGATCTTCTTTACCTACCCTATTTAACTTTATATATCTATTCTTTCTTTCCTTTCCTTCTCAACATTTTTGTTTTCATTGATTTATTCCCCACTTGGCACCATGCTTTAGTTTTGCTTTCCAGTTTGTGCTTTAGTTAGTTTTGTTCTTAACTAGTAAATAATATTTTTGATTTCCTTTATTTGTCAGGTCAATCAATTGTACTTTATTTTTGTTGGACTGTTTTGACTTTGCTCCTGGGTGTATATGTATATGTGTATACACCATTATTTTAATTATTGGTCTGATTTTGTAACTGACATTTGTCTGGGGTTCATCTTTGGTTTCTTATTTTTAGATATTGCTTTTAATCTCACTTAATACCATAACAAAACACTATGAAATCTTCATTCCTGACGAGAGATCAAGCCCTGAGCCTTTGGAGTGGGAGCGCTGACTCCAACACCCTAGACTACTAGGGAACTAACCCTAGGGTGTGTATCAAATAGTGAGAACTCACACAAAGGAAACCACTTGAATACAAGACCTGGCATCACCCAACCACCAGTAGCACCCTGTTCAGTATGCCTCATCCAAACAACAAACAAAACAAAAATACAAAGCCAATTATCAGCACATAAGATTACCACCTCACTCAGCCTTGCCCATCGGAGGAAAAACAAGCAAACAAAGTTCAGTTCAGTTCAGTCACTCAGTCATGTCCGACTCTTTGTGACCCCATGAATTGCAGCACACCAGGCCTCCCTGTCCATCACCAACTCCCGGAGTTCACTCAGACTCACGTACATCGAGTCAGTGATGCCGTCCAGCCATCGCATCCTCGGTCATCCCCTTCTCCTCCTGCTCCCAATCCCTCCCAGCATCAGAGTCTTTTGCAATGAATCAACTCTTCGTATGACATGGCCAAAGTACTGGAGTTTCAGCTTTAGCATCATTCCTTCCAAAGAACACCCAGGGATGATCTTCACAATGGACTGGTTGGATCTCCTTGCAGTCCAAGGCACTCTCAAGAGTCTTCTCCAACACCACAGTTCAAAAGCATCAATTCTATGTAGAGGATCATGTCATCTGCAAACAGTGAGAGTTTTACTACTTCTTTTCCAATCTGGATTCCTTTTATTTCTTTTTCTGCTCTGATTGCTGTGGCCAAAACTTCCAGAACGTTGTTGAATAGTAGTGGTGAAAGTGGGCACCCTTGTCTAGTTCCTGACTTTAGGGGAAATGCTTTCAAATTTTCACCATTGAGGAGAATGTTTGCTGTGGGTTTGTCATATATAGCTTTTATTATGTTGAGGTATGTTCCTTCTATTCCTGCTTTCTGGAGAGTTTTTATCATAAATGGATGTTGAATTTTGTCAAAAGCCTTCTCTGCATCTATTGAGATAATCATATGGTTTTTATTTTTCAGTTTGTTAATGTGATGTATTACATTGATTGATTTGCGGATATTGAAGAATCCTTGCATCCCTGGGATAAAGCCCACTTGGTCATGGTGTATGATCTTTTTAATGTGTTGTTGGATTCTGATTGCTAGAATTTTGTTAAGGATTTTTGCATCTATGTTCATCAGAGATATTGGCCTGTAGTTTTCTTTTTGTGGCGTCTTTGTCAGGTTTTGGTATTAGGGTGATGGTGGCCTCATAGAATGAATTTGCAACTTTACCTTCCTCCGCAATTTTCTGGAAGAGTTTGAGTAGGATAGGTGTTAGCTCTTCTTTAAATTTTTGGTGGAATTCAGCTTTGAAACTGTCTGGACCTGGGCTTCTGTTTGCTGGAAGATTTCTGATTACAGCTTCAATTTTTGTGCCTGTGATGGGTCTGTTAAGATTTTCTATTTCTTCCTGGTTCAGTTTTGGAAAGTTGTACTTTTCTAAGAATTTGTCCATGTCTTCTATGTTTTCCATTTTATTGGCATATAATTGCTGATAGTAGTCTCTTATGATCCTTTGTATTTCCGTGTTGTCTGTTGTGATCCCTCCATTTTCACTTCTAATTTTATTGGACATTTCACCCCAAACAATGAATTTCACCTTTTTCTCAAGTGCTCATGGAACCTTCTCCAGGATAGATCACATCCTGGGCCATAAATCTAGCCTTGATATATTCAAAAAAATTGAAATCATTCCAAGCATCTTTTCTGACCATAATGCAGTAAGATTAGATCTCAATTACAGAAGAAAAACTATTAAAAATCCCAACATATGTAGGCTGAACAACACGCTTCTGAATAACCAACAAATCACAGAAGAAATCAAAATATGCATAGAAATGAATGAAAATGAAAACACAACAACCCAAAACCTGCGGGACACTATAAAAGCAGTGCTAAGGGGAAAGTTCATAGCAATACAGGCATACCTCAAGAAACAAGAAAAAAGTAAAATAAACAACCTAACTCTACATCTAAAGCAACTAAAAAAGGAAGAAATGGATAACCCCAGGGTTAGTAAAAGGAAAGAAATCTTAAAAAATAGGGCAGAAATAAATGCAAAAGAAACAAAAGAGACCATAGCAAAAATCAACAAAGCCAAAAGCTGGTTCTTTGAAAGGATAAATAAAATTGACAAACCATTAGCCAGACTCATCAAGAAACAAAGGGAGAAAAATAAAATTAAAATTAAAATGGAGAGATCACAACCATGAAACTATCTTTAAATTTTTTCTATAGAAGAACAAACTTCAAAAGAAAAATCTTTAAAGTGAGTGAAACAAGCTTCTTCTTTTTTTTTTTTAAAGAAAAAGTCTAATGGCATTAAACTATTCATTTGTTTTAAAATTATTCTACTATGTAAATCAGTGTTTCTTTTCTTCTATAATATTTTCTTATGGAATAATACTTGCTGTTTCTTTATATTTCATGGTGGCTCAGAGGTTAAAGCGTTTGCCTCCAATGTGGGAGACCTGGGTTCAATCCCTGGGTCGGGAAGATCTCCTGGAGAAGGAAATGGCAACCCACTCCAGTATTCTTGCTTGGAGAATCTCATGGACTGAGGAGCCTGGTGGGCTGCAGTCCATGGGGTCACAAAGAGTCGGACACGACTGAGTGACTTTACTTACTTACTTACTTTGATCAAACTTGTAGAATTCAAACAGTAGTGAATACCATAAAAATGGGGTCTTCTCATGAGCATGTAAAGCAGAGTTTATTCAAGAAAGTGTCATAATAATGTGATCCATTAATCTAACATTTAATCAGACAATAACAGATTAGTACTTGAGAAGTGAGTTTTAAAGTGCTCAAAAATGGACATTATAGCTTTAGAAGTAACTGGAAAGTTGGACTATAAAGAAAGCTGAGCACCAAAGATTTGATGTTTTTAAACTGTGGTGTTGGAGACGACTTGAGAGTCCCTTGGACTGCAAGGAGATACAACCAGTCCATCCTAAAAGAAATAAGTCCTAAATATTCACTGTAAGGACTGATGCTGAAGCTGAAATTCTAATACTTTGATCACCTGATGTGAAGAATTGACTCATTGGAAAAGACCCTCACGCTCCGCAATGTTGAAGGCAGGAGAAGGGAATGACAGAGGATGAGATGATTGGATGGTATCACCAACTTGATGGACTTGAGTTTGAGCAAGCTCCAGGAGCTGGTGATGGACAGGGAGGGCTGGCATCCTGCAGTCCATGGATGCCAAGAGTCAGACATGAGTGAGTGACTGAACTGAACTGAACTGGATGTTAATTTGTGACTTAACCTGATTTGGGGCTTTATACAGCAATGGCAGTAACAACAGCAACCTCTATAAACATGGCATTATTTTGTAAGCCAATTAAAAAGCTACATGTCAAACTCTTGGGAAAGAGAGGAAGCCAGAGTCTCTGTACAAACTAGTTTTCTAAGTTTTTCCTACCTGTATGCATATAGAGTTGCCAACTAATGGATATACTGTCTCTTTCAGGAGGATATAGGAGAAATGGCTATGGAATGTTTGTTTACTTATTTGAATTTTTTTTTTTTTAGTAGGATTTTAAAAGAAAGACACCAAGTAATATTTAATGTTTCAACTTTGAACATTGTATACTGCCTGGTAAAATACTAAGTACATTATATGGGTCAAAATTTGTTTCTTATTTAATGTTTCCTTTTTTTTCATTTAGAAAAATAAATTTACTCTTTACACTTCAAGAGATACTGGAAAATATTTTTGAATTTTCATTAATCTCATTTACAAATACACTGACACACACATGCTCACAAAAACATGTGAATCAATAAATTTATCCCCACTGCTTTTGAATTGTTACGGTGAATTTGTATGTATAACCATTGGTTAATTCATTTAAATACTGTATTGCAAGATACCATGATTTACATTCCATATTGGTATTAGGGCAATAGAGGAGAAATTAAGTCAATTCTCAGAATCTCCCCTAATCTATTACATAATCCAGTAGGCAGTTCCCAAATTCTTTGTTTGTTTGTTACCAGATATAGATAGTCTTAGAATAGCGTGTAACAACGATCTGGTAATTGATATATTTTTTGTTATATATTTCTGATTATATTATAATCTTCCCTAGGAAGATCATGTTTTATTCAATTCTGTTACCACCTTAGTGCCTAACATGATATTCTATGAAAAAAGTAAAAGTGAAAGGGCTTCCTTGGTGGCTTAGATGGTAAAAAATCTGCCTGCAATGCAGGAGACCAGGTTTGATTCCCTGGGTCAAGAGGATCCCCTGGAGAAGGGAATGGCTGCCCACTTCAGTATTCTTGCCTAGAGAATTCCATGGATAGAGTAGCCTGGTGGACCACAGTCCATAGGGTCGCAAAGAGTCCGACACAACTGAATGACTGAGCACATTATTCCATTCTGTTACCATCTTAGTACCTAACATGATATTCTATACACACATTAATCAGTCCTCAGTATATGATCATTGGATAACTGAAAAACAAAGAAAGAACAGATACCTTTTGCACAAAGAGCACATACCAAGAGATACTACCATCACTTATTTACTAATTCATCTTTGGTGTCTTTTTTTGGAACACATGTAAGGAACATATGCTGGGAAAGATTGAGGGCAGAAGGAGAAGAGGGCATCAGAGGATGAGATGGCTGGATGGTGTCGCTGATGCCATGGACATGAACTTGGGCATACTTTGGGAGATGGTGAGGGACATGAAGACCTGGTGGGCTGCAGTCCATGGGGTCACAGAGTCAGACACAACTGAGCGACTTAACGGCAACATAAGGAACATGTGTTTTTAGGTACCAGATACCTATTTTTCAGTGTGTTACAGCCTTTTCTGCTCCCTGTGTCTAAATCTGTATTAGTATATGTCACTTGTTTGGTTCCCATAGCCTTGTGAGTTTGAGCTCCTATTAGAGATCATTCCTTATTGTGACTATAGCTATATAATTAGTACTGTTTTCAGAGAAACATATATATCAAGTAGGCATTTTTAGCTGAGAATCCTTCCACTTTAGCAAATATATTAATGCAGCTCTCTATACACGCATGCTAAGTCACTTCAGTCATGTCTAACTCTTTGCAACCCTATGGACTGTAGCCCGCCAGGCTTCTCTGTTCATGGAATTCTCCAGGCAGGAATACTGGAGTGGGTTGAATGCTCTCCTCCAGGGAATCTTCCCAACATGGGGATGGAACACGCCTCTCTTACATCTTATATTGGCAGGCAGGTTCTTTACCATTAGCACCACTTGAGAGCCCGAAGTTCACTATATCAATATATTAAAGAGAAATATATATTATCATCTCCATAGATGGTAAAAAGATGTATATTACAGTGGACAGATACCATACAATTATATAAAAATGGGAAGTTTTTGTTTGGGTCAATAATCATATGTGAAAATATGATAGAAATACAGCTTGAAATATGCATGAAAGTGAACAAGTGAAAGTAAAGTCACTCAGCTATGTCCAACTCTTTGCAACCCCATGGACTGTAACCTGTCAGGCTCCTTCATCCATGGGTTTTTCCAGGCAAGAATACTGGAGTTGGTTGCCATTTCCTTCCCCAGGGGATTTTTCCAACCAAGGAATTGAACACGGATCTTTTGCACTGTAGACAGACTCTTTACCATTTGAGCTACCAGGGAACCCCCTAAATATGCATAGTTGTTTATGAAAAGAAAAACAAAACTGAATAGTTTTATAAACATTTTTCTTACTGTTGGAACCAATGTTATAAAGACCAGTGTTATAAATTTTCCCTCATTGATCTGAAAATAAAATAAAACTTCTATCAAAATCTCAGTGGAATTATTAAAAAGGAAAATGAGACCTTCATTCCAAATAGTAAGTTTTTGAATTAGTTAGAACAATGAAGCTTAATCTATGCAAATATGAAGTTTAAGATCCATGAGAAAAGGATGAAATCTCTAAAATGCTTAATAGCTATATGATAAAACTTGAAATTAATAAAATGGAAGATTTTTCTTCAGCTTTTCCAGAATTGCAGGGGCGAGACCTCTTTGGATGAAGTGTTACTATCTATGATGTATAAGCATCTCATTTGTAACAATAAAGAAAGTAGAAAAGTAAGAAGAAGAGACATTAATGGCAAATTAATATCTGAAATGTGCCTCAATCTCAGAAATAATTAAAGGACTGATAAAGTAATAAAGAGATATCTCCTTATTTTTGGAAGACATGAAAATATCATAGCACTCTCAACAGTTCAAAACATTGTTGCTGATTATTTGACAAGATGGAAATTGTCAGATGGAAATCGAATATGTCAATATGGAATTTAAAATGTCAATATGGAAATTAAATGCAACTTGATGTATATATTTGTAATATATACAAATCTTGGATTTGTATATGTTGCTTGATACAAGTATCTTTGATTTGTTGCTGTTCCTGTTCAGTTGCTCTGTCATGTCCAACTCTTTGCAACCCCATGGACTGCAGCATGCCGGGCTTCACTATTTCCCAGAGTTTGCTCAAACTCATGTCCATTGAGTTAGTGATACCGTCCAACCATCTCATCCTCTGTCATGCCCTTCCCCTCCTGCTTTTAATCGTTCTCAGCTTCAAGGTCTTTTCCAATGAGTCAGGTCTTCATATCAAGTGGCCAAAGTAATTGAGCTTCAACTTCAGCATCAGTCCTTCCAATAAATGTTTAGGGTTGATTTATGCAGATGACATCACCCTTATGGCAGAAAGTGAAGAGGAACTAAAAAGCCTCTTGATGAAATTGAAAGTGGAGAGTGAAAAAGTTGGCTTAAAGCTCAACATTCAGAAAACTAAGATCATGGCATCCGGTCTCATCACTTCATGGGAAATAGATGGGGAAACAGTGGAAACAGTGTCAGACTTTATTTTGGGGGGCTCCAAAATCACTGCAGATGGTGACTACAGCCATGAAATTAAAAGACGCTTACTCCTTGGAAGAAAAGTTATGACCAACCTAGATAGCATATTCAAAAGCAGAGGTATTACTTTGCTGACTAAGGTCCGTCTAGTCAAGGCTATGGTTTTTCCAGTGGTCATGTATGGATGTGAGAGCTGGACTGTGAAGAAGGCTGAGCACTGAAGAACTGATGCTTTTGAACTGTGGTGTTGGAGAAGACTCTTGAGAGTCCCTTGGATTGCAAGGAGATCCAACCAATCCATTCTGAAGGAGATCAGCCCTGGGATTTCTTTGGAAGGAATGATGCTAAAGCTGAAGCTCCAGTACTTTGGCCACCTCATGCTAAAAGTTGACTCATTAGAAAAGACTCTGATGCTGGGAGGGATTGGGCAGGAGGAGAAGGGGATGACAGAGAATGAGATGGCTAGATGGCATCACAGACTCAATTGACGTGAGTCTGAGTGAACTCCGGGAGTTGGTGATGAACAGGGAGGCCTGGTGTGCTCCGATTCATGGGGTCGCAAAGAGTCAGACACGACTGAGCGACTGAACTGAACTGATGTTAAGATTGACTGATTTGATCTCCTTACTGTCCAAGGAACTGTGAAGAGTCTTCTCCATCACCAGTCTGAAGGCATCAATTCTTTGATCCTCAGCCTTTTTTTATTGTCCAGCTCTCACATTCATACATGACTACAGGAAAAACCATAGCTTTAACCCTACAGACCTTTCTTGGCTAAGTAATGTCTCTGCTTTTAATATGATTTCAGGGTTGGTCATTGCTTTTCTTTCAAGGAGAAAGTGTCTATTAATTTTGTGGCTACCATCAGTGTCCACAGTGATTTTGGAGTCCAAGAAAATAAAGCCTGTCACTGTTTCCATTGTTTCCTCATCTATTTGCTATGAAGTGATAGGACTGGATGCCATGATTTTTGTTTTTTTGATTGTTGAATTTTAAACCAACTCTTTCACTCTCCTCTTTCACCTTCATCAAGAGACTCTTTAGTTCTCCTTCACTTTCTGCCATAAGGGTGGTGTCATCTGCATATCTGAAGTTATTGATATTTCTCTGGAAATCTTGATTCTAGTTTGAGCTTCATCCAGCCTGGCATTTCTCATGACGTATTCTGCATATAAGTTAAATAAGCAGGGTGACAATATACAGCCTTGATGCTGCAATTTTGAACCAGTCCATTGTGTCATGTCTGATGCTAACTGTTGCTTCGTGACCTGCATACAAGTTTCTCAGAAAGCAGATAAGGTAGTCTGCTATTCCCATTTCTTTAAGAATATTCCACAGTTTGTTGTAATCCACACAGTCAAAGGCTTTGACACAGTCAGTAAAGCAGATGTAGATGTTTTTTCTGGAATTCTCTTGTTTTTTCTATAATCTGTTCTTGGCAGTTTCACTCTGGTTCCTTTGCCTTCTCTAAATCTAGCTTGTACATCTAGAAGTGTGTGGTTCACATACTGTTGAAGTCTAGCTTGAAGGATTTTGAGTGTTACCTTCCTAGTAATAGCTTTTGGTGAATGGTGTGGGATTTGTGATCTCCGAAGGAGAGAATTTAGCTTCAGGACCAGAGAAGCGGCTCAGGCACTCAGAGCTTCGTGTGGCAAAGGTTTTATTATAGTGAAAAAGGGATAGAGAAAGCTTCTGACATAGACATCAGAAGGGGACAGAGAGTGCCCTGTCACTAGTCTTAGCAAGGGATATATATATGCGTGTGTGTGTGTGTGTGTGTGTGTGTACTTTTTCAATTGGTTGCTAACAATAGATCAAAAGAATCAAAGTGTAAAGGTCTTACCAAACCTACTCCCACAACATACATCTTAAGATAACAGGATTAGACAGAAGGATCTTGTTAAGAAGGAGAAACATGTCCTTGAGCAAGATACATTGTTGTTATATAATCATTAGTACAGAACTTAAGGAAAAACATACTGTTGAGCAAGATGTTTTGTTTTGTAATCATTAGCTTTGGGCTTAAAGAAAGTTAGTTTTAGGTGAAATAGATTATTGCCATAACAACTCAGAGCTTAATAAACAAACTATGTGACTAGTAGGAAGGACTGTAGAAGAAAAACAACAACAAAAAACAAACTGTCCTTCCTCCTCCAGAGCCGTTATCTTCTCATCAATCTACCTAAGAATTAGCTGTCTCACTAGCATGTGAAATGAGTGCAATTGTGTGGTAGTTTGAACATTCTTTTGCATTTCCCTTCTTAGGAATTGGAATGAAAACTGACCCTTTCCAGTCCTGTGGCCACTTCTGAGTTTTCCAAATTTGCTGGCATACTGAGTGCAGCATTTTAACAGCATCATCTTTTAGGATTTGAAATAGCTCAGCTGAAATTCCATCAACTCCACTACTTTGTTCGTAATGATGCTTCCTAAGGCCCACTTGACTTCACATTCTAGGATGAGTCTTTGATTAGGAATCTATAATTAAGGCGATGGCATCTCATTCCAGTACTCTTGCCTGGAAAATCCCATGGACGGAGGAGGCTGGTGGGCTACAGTTCATGAGGTCGCTAAGAGTCGGACATGACTGAGCGACTTCAGTTTTACTTCTCACTTTCACTCATTGGAGAAGGAAGTGGCAACCCACTCCAATATTCTTGCCTGGAGAATCCCAGGGAGAGAGGAGCCTGGTGGGCTGCCATCTATGGGGTCGCACAGAGTTGGACACTACTGACACGACTTAGCAGCAGCAGCAGCATTAGTGCAGAGATATATATTTGCAATGACTTTCTTAACATTATTTCTAATGAAAAAATTGAAACCAAAATAAAAGTACCTCCATGAGGGCATGAATGTATAAATTTTTGTAAATCAATACAATGAAACATTAGGTTCAGTTCAGTCGCGCAGTCGTGTCCAACTCTTTGCAACCCCATGAATCGCAGTACGCCAGGCCTCCCTGTCCATCACCAACTCCCGGAGTTCACTCAGACTCACGTCCATTGAGTCCATGATGCCATCCAGCCATCTCATCCTCGGTCGTCCCTTTCTCCTCCTGCCCCCAATCCCTCCCAGCATCAGGGTCTTTTCCAATGAGTCAACTCTTCGCATAAGGTGCCCAAAGTACTGGAGCTTCAGTTTGAGCATCATTCCTTCCAAAGAAATCCCAGGGTTGATCTCCTTCAGAATGGACTGGTTGGATCTCCTTGCAGTCCAAGGGACTCTCAAGAGTCTTCTCCAACACCACAGTTCAAAAGCATCAATTCTTCTGCGCTCAGCCTTCTTCACAGTCCAACTCTCACATCCATACATGACCACAGGAAAAACCATAGCCTTGACTAGACGGACCTTAGTCGGCAAAGTAATGTCTCTGCTTTTGAATATACTATCTAGGTTGGTCATAACTTTTCTTCCAAGGAGTAAGCGCCTTTTAATTTCATGGCTGCAGTCACCATCTGCAGTGATTTTGGAGCCCAAAAAAACAAAGTCTGAACTGTTTCTACTGTTTCCCCATCTATTTCCCATGAAGTGATGGGGCCAGATGCCATGATCTTCGTTTTCTGAATGTTGAGCTTTAAGCCAACTTTTCCACTCTCCTCTTTCACTTTCAACAAGAGGCTTTTTAGCTCCTCCTCACTTTCTGCCATAAGGGTGGTGTCATCTGCATATCTGAGATTATTGATATTTCTCCCAGCAATCTTGATTCCAGCTTGTGTTTCTTCCAGTCCAGCATTTCTCATGATGTACTCTGCATATAAGTTAAATAAGCAGGGTGACAATATACAGCCTTGACGTACTCCTTTTCCTATTTGGAACCAGTCTGTTGTTCCATGTCCAGTTCTAACTGTTGCTTCCTGACCTGCATACAGATTTCTCAAGAGGCAGGTCAGGTGGTCTGGTATTCCCATCTCTTTCAGAATTTTCCACAGTTTACTGTGATCCACACAGTCAAAGGCTTTGGCATAGTCAATAAAGCAGAAATAGATGTTTTTCTGGAACTCTCTTGCTTTTTCCATGATCCAGCGGATGTTGGCAATTTGATCTCTGGTTCCTCTGCCTTTCCTAAAACCAGCTTGAACATCAGGGAGTTCACGGTTCACATATTGCTGAAGTCTGGCTTGGAGAATTTTGAGCATTACTTTACTAGCATGTGAGATGAGTGCAATTGTTCGGTAGCTGGAGCATTCTTTGGCATTGCCTTTCTTTGGAACATTAGGTAGAAATAATGAAAGGTACATTTCTATGTACTCACGTGAAGCATGTCTTGGATGTATCATGATGTGAAAAAAATGCCTGTTGAAGGTAAACATGTACCCTATGATCCAGTTAGACCCACATCAAGTGGTTGCAGTTCCTACCTTTGAGGTGTGGCATACAGTTGATGAAAAAAGAAATTTACTTTATTATATACTTTGAATTTGTCACAAGTTAATTGTTATTTTTTTAAAATAAAGTGAACATATGATTAAAAAAAAAGAAGAAAGAAAATAAGAGAAAAGGAAAAGAAGAAATGCTAGTCATAGAGCTGGTAGCCATGTGGAACACGTATGCATTGCTGGGCAATAGGAGGAGCGACAGGAAGACTTTTTAGAAGCCTCTACATTCATCTAAAAGGTGAATGATTTTTTATGAGGTTGGAAGTAGAAGGAGGACCAGATACTAGTTTTCTAGGTATTTAGGAGGTAGGATCAACGTGATGGGTATAGAGAGGAAGGTACAGAGAAGTACTTACAATAACATCTAATGAGAACAACTTAAGCCTTAAGACTAATTTTTAAAATTAGTAATTTAAGACCTTATGCTTGGATTATAGGGATGAATAACAGTATTTAGTGTGTCTGTCTCAAATGAGAGAATCAAGTGTTCCTCGCTATGTGGGATACTCACACTCTTTCTCTTTGGGTCTGAATCTCTGCCTTGCTTTTCTCTTCTCTAAGCAAACTGTTTCCGTGTGTGTTCTCCTATTTGTTGTTATGCTGTGTCTCTAGTAATAAACTTTGCTGCTGCTACTGCTGCTAAGTCGCTTCAGTCATGTCCAACTCTGTGCAACCCTAGAGAGCTCCCCCGTCCCTGGGATTCTCCAGGCAAGAACACTGGAGTGGGTTGCCATTTCCTTCTCCAGTGCATGAAAGTGAAAAGTGAAAGTGAAGTTGCTCAGTTGTATCTGACTCCTAGCGACCCCATGGACTGCAGCCTACCAGGCTCCTCTGTCCATGGGATTTTCCAGGCAAGAGTACTGGAGTGGGGTGCCATTGCTTTCTCCGGTAATAAACTTTATGTACTCACAGACAAAAAATTGAGAATCAATTTCCTCTTTTAGAGTTCTTATATACTAATGATTCTTATTTTCTGAGATCTTTTAGTGAAGTCACTAATAAACAAGACAGAAGATAATGGGCATGAAAGCAGATATAATTCATAAATATACTATGCTTCTTTGTACTGGAACTATAAATAATTTTGCTGTTGACCTATTTTTGCATGTGAGTTATAATGAATCCCCTCCCTTTCTCTGTTAATTGGATCACATGATACTTTATTAATTCATGACGTGACATGTCCCCCTGCCTCTTGATACTTATTCTTGATCCATTGGTGCTGCCAAATACATGCCAAAAGGTAAAACAGCTGCTCTTTTGTAGACCAAATGCAGTACGTATGTAATCAGAATGTCATCTTAATTTATTCTAAGATACAGTCTCCAGTAATATATGGAGAAAGATTTCTGAAGCTGAGAATTTTCTAGACAACTCTCTTTTACCTTACAGTGAAGTATTTCCAGAAGACTAAACACCTTTCCAGATTTTGAATTCCAGAAAGCAATGCTGCTCACTATACCCTTGAGCGATTATCTTCCCAAATGAATAGAACATCATTGCCAGAAAAGTTTCCAACTGGCACCTTCAGAAACCTTTCTTTGGGTCTGGAACCAGTACTGTTCTTATCAGATGATGATAGAAATAATTATTGTTATTTAATTATTTAAACAGTTTCATTCACGTAATTCCTGTGAATTGCACTTGCACCCAAGAAATTTTGCTTTGAAAAGATGAATTGTAAATGAAAGCATTCTTTTATTAAGGAATACTAATGACAGGTCATGAGTTGTCCACTTAAACCTGGTAGGGAAGAACTTTAGTCTTCTATTAAGTGTTTGTTTTCATTATGCATATAGTAACCCATCTTCTACTTTAAATAATTTACTGGGACCTTTATATTAGGAAGCTTGTTTTCTCTTCTCCCCTTGCTCTTTTCTTCTCCTTCTCTTTTTCTCCATCCCCTTTTCCCGTACTCCTCCTGCCCGTCCCCTTTTCCTGACATTTTTTATGTGAATTACAGGGCAACAGTTATATCTTTTTTTAATATCCCTTTTCTTGCCATGGGTAATTTGGTGGGTATTATTTTATTTTGCAGTGTTGAATTTATCTGTTCCCAAATACAATTTCTCTTTCATGTAAAAGATTTATAAATAGGAGAGGATACTATTGACATATGATACTATTAAGAACTGCAATGAAATTTTAGCTTGAGGAAAGAAGTTATAAATATGTGTTGTTCGATTGCTATGTGGGCATAGACCTAAAAGAAAGAACATTTTAGAAATAACTTAGGATCAGTAAACATATGTGAAAACATGATCTTTCTTGCCACCAAAGGTATGGTTTGAGAATATTTTATTTTATTTATTGGAATATAATTGATTTACAATGTTGCGTTAGTTTCTGCTGTAGTAGAATATTTCAAAGAAAAAGTAGTTTACGAGGAGGCAGATACACATTTTACTCTTTATCAAAATTCATTGTGAACTTACTATATGACAAACTCAGTATAAGGCCATGAGAACTCTCTCATATTACTCATTAATTTTCGACCCATGCTGCCTCTTCTCTAAAACTGAGATAACTGAGGGTTGAGCTGCTGCACTGCTGCTAAGCTGTTTCAGTTGTGCCCTACCCTGTGACCCCATGGACCATAGCTCTGCAGTCTCCTCTGTCCATGGGACTTTTCGGGCAAGAATACTGGAGTAGGTTGCCATTCCCTTCTCCAGGGGATCTTCCCGACCCAGGAATCAAACCTTGGGTTTGATCTCTTATCTCTTTTGTCTCCTGCATTGATAGGCAGGTCCTTTTGAGCAGACAGTGGTAATTCTGTAAGCTTATTGGGCACCCACCCTGTGCTGGTTGCTGCTGCTGCTGCTAAGTCGCTTCAGTCGTGTCCGACTCTGTGCGACCTCATAGACTATCTCCTACCAGGCTCCTCTGTCCCTGGGATTATCCAGGCAAGAACACTGGAGTGGGTTGCCATTTCCTTCTCCAATGCATGAAACTGAAAGTGAAGTCGCTCAGTCGTGTCCGACTCTTAGCGACCCCATGGACTGCAGCCTACCAGGCTCCTCCATCCATGGGATTTTCCAGGCAAGAGTACTGGAGTGGGGTGCCATTGCCTTCTCATTGTGCTGGTTAATATTCTGAATATTTAATGAAAATGTTAATTGAGCCTCATAATGGTTCTGCCAGATAGAATTGTCATCCTCATTTCATGATTCACTGAAAGGGTTTAGGAGGTATCTAATGTGACTTCTCAAGTTCACAGTGTTGATGAATTGTAAACCATCTTCATCAACCTGATTTGTTTGGCTCTAAACCTGAACTCTCTACAAGTCTCTATCATGTTTTCACAGATGATTTCTTCTGACATTTTGCTTTGAAGATCTGTGTCTATTATATCTCTCAAAATGCTTAGCCTACTGCCAAACATACATGCATTTTATATTTTTAAAAACTGCTTTTAGACATGGCATGTAGAATGTAAGACAGTCTCAGAAATTTTTGTGAAATTGATTTTGACTCCTTGAGAGAAAGTCTAGGTAAGGGATTTAAATGTTCACACAACTGAATACAGTTGCATCGGAGCTAACCATACCCCCCTCCAAAAAAAAAAAAAACAAAAACAGAAAACAAAAACCAACTACTGATAGCATTTATTTGTGGGGCAAATTTCATTTCTTTTAAAAGTCTGGCATGCTTAAAGCATAAACATTGGATTTTCTGACCTACTACAAAAAGTATTTTCCTGTCTGCTGCCCCATGATCCATAATTTGAGACCCAGGGTATGCTTTAGCAGAAATATTTGACTGAACTTAGAACTTAAATCTATGAAAACAGTTCGATCTGATAAAGTGAAAGAGCTTGTATTCTTATAGTCAACAAATGGAGAGTTTTTAATAAGCCTAAGTATTTGGGGTCCTGGGTATTCACTGGAAGGACTGATATTGAAGCTGAGACTCCAATGCTTTGGCCACCTGATGGGAGGGGTGACTCATTTGAAAAGACCCTGATGCTGGGAAAGATTGAGGGCAGAAGGAGAAGGGGACGACAGAGGATGAGATGGTTGGATGGCATCACTGACTCAATGGACATGAGTCTGGGTAGGCTCAGAGAGTTGGTGATGGACAGCAAGGCCTGGCTTGCTGCGGTTCATGGGGTCATAAAGACACGACTAAGTGACTGAACTGAACTAAACTGAAGTTATTTGGGGTAGCTTCTTTGTTTTGCTTCTCAAAAGAGCAGTCCTTAACTACATAAATCCTTCAATTGCAGCTTTCTTTTTTTTTTAACTTGGTATGGAGTGGGAAAAAAAAAAAAATTCTATGACAGCTTCAGTATTGCCTAAGCATATGTCCTGATACATTTGTGTTTTACTATAGCCTGTGTCAGTAATTTCTCTAAGATGCTGTACCAGTTAAAACTTCAGGCCTTTAGTCAAACTGCGTGGATTTGAATTCAGGTTTCCTCATTTCCTAACTGATGGCCCTAGCTCATTTATTTATGTGTCTGTCTGTCCCTTGATTTTTTTCATATTTGTAAGAGAGAATGAAGATGACAAGAATACCTTCCTCCTAAGGTTGTTGGTTACATTAAATTAGTTGAGATAACTATGGAAATTGTCTGGCCCAGAATATGTGCTTCATAAATGTTACCTATTATTATCTTCCTCATTTATGGTGTCTTTTTCATGGGTTATAAAAATATTAATACATAATGTTAAGGATTAGTCTATCTTCTACTATATTGGTCTTATTATAAGATATATAGTTTCCTAAAAAACTGAGCTGATCATCTCTGCAGGGAAGACACTGTGATTAGAAAGCCTATTACTTACAGCTTTGTTATTCAACAGCCATCACCTTCAACACCGATCATCTCTTCTTTTGAAGAATGTTGGCTGCTTCATTAGAGTCCACAGTTCCAACCATCAAATGATGATCAACTTGAATTTCAGTGTGTCTTACAATTTTTTAGAAGGCATTTCTTTCTGGTCTCTAATAATCTTTTAACCCCTTGATAGAAAATCTAAGTATAGGCACTTACCATAATGTAAAAAATAATTATCCTTTGTAATCCAGCTATGAACAGATTTCTGATTCATGAGTTTGTTAAGTCTTTTTCCTAGCTGGGAATAATATCTGTTGCTTACTGTACAGCCATGACATCAATTTATATCTTTTGTAAATATTTTGTTCTGAAGAGATACTGTGGAAAATTAGCAACAAAGCAACAGATAAACATGTTTTGCTTTAGGCTAAAAAAGAGCTTTTTGGTGCTATGCATATGGAATGGATTGATAAGAATTTAGAAGAGAAATTAATTTTATCACTTGTGGATAATAAAAAGATAACGGTAATGTGAAAAAAATCAGCCATTTTAACAACTGAGAGATTTCCTTAAAACATTCTGTAATCAAAAGCCAATAATCATAAAACAGTAAGAGGCAATAACTTTTTTCCCACCCCAAGGGTTTTATAAGTATCTCTTCAGCCATAAAACTATATTTATACAGTCATTTCTCACCCAAACTGCATAGTTAATGTGAGATAATGAGCTAGAGGTAAAGAAGAATAAAGACCAGAGGGGAGAAATTGTATATTCTTCTTCTGAGAGGCTGGAGAACAAAACTTCCTGGGCCTGGAATCTTATTCTGGGATGGAACTTCAGTGTCTGCATCACAAGTGACTTGAGGGGTCTCTTGAAGCTACCAGAATCTTAAGGTCCTTAGAAGAAAGTGAAAAACTAAAATGGAAAGAAAGCTCCAAACCACCATGCCAAGCTATGCTTTTTTGCTCCACTCTCTGTAGTATCCTCCACTTTTCATCCAAGTCATTTTGACCTTTGAAGCATTATTTCCATAAATAGAAAAAAAACATAGAGGAGGAGCAATGATTCATTTGTCGTTTTACAAAATTGGTCAATTATCCTTGTGTTTGAAGGTAAATGGAAAATGTCCATTTCATTTAAAGGGAGATACCTATACTCTGTCCTGCTAGTTCTTAAAGGTTTTTTTTTTTTTTTTTTATTCTTTGCCACTGAATCATCTGGAAGCCAGTAGTTTAAAGTCTGAGCCACTGCCAAATTCTCCTTTTGTATTTTGGGTGGTAAAATATCATAACATAATGGGGAATATGTTCCAAGACCTAAACTGTGGGGAATATGTTCAGAGTTCCCCAGCAGATACCTAAAATCACACATAGTGTTAAACTCTGTGTATATACACATAAAATTTGTGTGTGTTTTTCCTATACACACATAAAACTTAAACTTTAAAGTCTAATGAAGTTCAATTTAAATTAGATACAGTAAGAGATTAAAGCATAACTAAAAATAAAATAGAACAGTTATAACAGTATACTGTAACAAAAGTTATCTGAATATGGTCTCTCTCTCTCTCAAAATACCTATTGTACAAATTTAATGCCTTTTCTGTCTTAACTAAGCACTTATCATGCACTGTGGTCTAACTTTGTAGCTTGAGGTGAAACAGTAAAATGAGCACAGATTTCTTTTTCCTTCATCACAGTATCACAGAGAGGATTCATTCTTACTGTGGATATTGGCAGCCCTACATCGGACTTTTTTCTTTTCTTATAAGGTCAAGAAGTTTAATCTTTTTACTTAAAGGAAGCCCTTCATGACTTCTCTTTGGCATGTCCAAATTGCCAGCGTATGTAGTCTTTCACTTTGGGACCGTTATTAAATAAAATAGGAATTGCTTGAATACAAGCACTGCAGTATTTCAACAATCGAGATGGTTGCTAAGTGACCAGGAGACACTGGACATAGGGACCCTTCACATACAGACAGGGCAGAATGGGATGGCTGAGGATTTCATCACACTACTCAGCATGGCAAACAATGTTACACTTATGAATTATTTCTGGAATTTTCCACATAATATTTTTGGATTGTGGTTGACCTCAGGTAACTGGAACCATGGAAAGCAAAGTCTCAGATAAGGGAGAACTATTGTGTGCCCACTGATAATTCCCTTGCGTTAGCTACCATTTACCCAGCGTTTACTATATATTAGGCACTGAGATAAATAAATGCCTTTTGCGTGTTATTTTGTTTAACTCTTAATGCCTCCAAAATTGGTCATTAATATTACTAACTTATGAATGAGAAAACTGACCAAAAGGATAAATGAGGAGCCAGATTGACACGACTGAAAAGGATCAGCCATGCCTGAGTTCCAGTTGGGTGTGTGTGCTGTCCCTCTAACTAGGGACCTTTCATCAATGGCCTACAGTCAAGGCCTACATTTTCCTTACATTTAAAATATTTTTCAAAATCTTTCTGTTTGACTCTATAAGCCAAAAATTCATTTGAAATTTCCTTTTCAAAAATTCAGGTTCAACAGTTTTTAACCCAAATGGTATTATGTTTACAGTTTAATATGCCTTTTTTTTTTTCCACTGTGTCTCTCTTCTCAAATATCTCTTATTACCTGCTTTAGTCCCAATTGTTGCCATTTTCTACCACTTTGGGAAAAATTATTGATGATCTCTGTGACACTAGGAAAGCAAGAATTTTTCACATTAGCTTCTGACTCAGAAGAAGAGCATGGAACAAAGAAAGAATAGTTTTCACCAGGAAAATTTGTAGAGGGTGGTAGAACCTGTGGTGCTACGAGTCAGAAAGACCTAGAGAATATTCCAATTCCCTGGCTTTTCAACAGCTTGAAAGCAGGCTCTGGAATGAAATACTTGTAATCTTCTGGAATTTTGCGTGTGCTTAGTCACTTCAGTCGTGTCTGACTCTTTGTGACCCCATGGACTGTAGCCCACCAGGCTCCTCTGTCCATGGGATTCCCCTGGCAGGAATACTGGAGTGGGTTGCCATTCCCTCCTTCTGGGGATGTTACCAACCCAGGAATCAAATGTGCATCTCTTATGTCTTCGGCTTTGGCAGGTGAATTCTTTACCAATAGCACCACCTGGGTCAGAGAAGGCAATGGCAACCCGCTCCAGTACTCTTGCCTGGAAAATCCCATGGATGAAAGAGCCTGGTGGGCTGCAGTCCATGGGGTCTCTTAAGAGTCGGGCACAACTGAGCGACTTCACTTTCACTTTTCACTATCATGCATTGGAGAAGGAAATAGCAACCCACTCCAGTGTTCTTGCCTGGAGAATCCCAGGGACAGAGGAGGCTAGTGGACTGCCGTCTATGGGGTCGCACAGAGTTGGACATGATTGAAGTGACTTAGCAGCAGTACCACCTGGGTAGCTTAAGGAATATCCAGTCTTATTACTGAAGTAAAGAGTTATTTTTTTTTCTTTCTTCTTGGTAAATTTGATAAAGATTCCTTGTCTACTGGAATCTAAACTATGAAGAAAAGCTATTGGCACATGAGCTTGTTCAGTGACATCCAGGATTTTTATTAAGTAGTTCATCACAGTGACATTCTGGCATTTGGAAGACAGCAGATTGCCAATGTTGAGCTGATGCCTCTGAAATTTACATTTATTATCTCTATCTGCAAAGGAGGCCTAGAAAGATAGGACTGCATGGGAGGTAAAAGCATATTAGTCTTTTTTTCAGGGTGGCATAAAATGAAAGCTACTGAATTAATAGATAAATGTATGCATTTCACTGCTGACCTAATAACATGGCACAAACTAACCTGTGTAAAATCAATGTGCCTTCCAATGTAGCCTAACCAGCTGTGTAATGAGGCCAGGCTGTTGTGATTGGTCTGCATGAGTCAGGCTGGAGCATATTGTAGATGAATCAGTATCTCTTTTAGTGATTTGTGTTGGGAGATTAAAATTTAATCCATCATCGTTGAATGCGTGCCTGTTTGTTTTACAGGAATTTAGATTCAATGCACAGTATATTTAGTTCTGGAGACTTTTCACTTATGATGGATGAAGTATACAGCCCAAACTCTGAGAACCTTGAGGGCAAAGATGGTGGCTTATTAATTTTCTGATGCCTGTTTCCAAGCAGGTGGGCTGATACAAGGTGGGCATTTAATGAAATTGTTTCACCTATGAGGAAGACCTTTCTCCTCTTTTCTCTGCAAGTCCTGTCTGTTTTTCAGTTTGTCATGGCCTCTTTTCTTTACACTAAAGCATAAGTAAATTTCCATATATTAAGTATGGTTGTTAAAAGGCCAACAACAGTGACAAAACACAGACAGGCTTAAGCAAAGAGGAAATGTAAATCAATATTATTTCAGTGATTACATGACCAGGGATTGTTTTGGTTTTAGGCACGGCTGAGTCTAGGGTCTCAAAGTATTACCAGGAATTAGCCTTTCTCCATCTCTTGGCTGTACTTTCCTTTTTGTTGCCTTTGTTCCCAGGAAAAAATGCTTTCCAAATTGTGACCTTCAATGTTCCAGGGCACAAAGGAAAATAGCTTCGTTTTCCAAATGCTACAATAAAAGTCATAGGCTTGAATCTCAGTGATATAGCTGGAGTCACGTGACCATCACTAAACCAGAAGGATGAAATAGTCTAGCCAGCTTTGTCCCACATGAACATCTCAAGAGTGAGAGGTCCATGCCATCTGAACAACACGCAAACAGTGGAAGAGAGGCTTTGTTTCCCAAGGGAGAGGTTTAAGTTGCTATAACCAGAAACTGGAGAGGTGGAATTTGGGCAGGCAGAAGCAACGGATGGCAACTCCTGTCTCTTCTGAACTCTAGTGCGGTGCATTCCAGCTCTGGGCCTTCACATGTAGCTGTGGTGGCTTTGGAAACAGACAGGTCTGAGTTTAAATCCTGCTCAGTTGTTTAACTGTGTTTATTGAATAAGTAACTGAATTCTCAATTTCCTAATTCTGAAACAAAGAGGATAATAATTTTAAGTTATTGTGAAGGCTGTAAGTAACTTATATAAAACATGAAACATTGTACTTGCACACACGAAGCCCTTAATACTGGGTAGTGGTGGTCGTGCTAGTAGTAGTAGTTATCTAGTATTTATTTCTCACTCCAACTATAATTATGATGTTATCTATTTAAAATATTCATCTTATATTTCTGTCTTCTCTACATCATTGATATCTTCAATGATTCTCTAGCAAGGGATTTTTAAAATCTTTTTTCTACACTGAACTGCATGACAGGGTGTTCTTTTTATTTTATAGCAGACATCTACATTTTGATAGCTCTAATTTTCAGATAATTATGTCTTCTGTTAAGTTAAATTTTGCTCCTAAAATTTCTCCCAATTTGCCCTGGTTTCTAGCTCTGGAGTTACACAAAGATGGTGGTCTCTCTTCCTTACAAGCAGTGGCTTTGTTAATACAGGACACAGTGAATCTGCATGAACGTTACTCCTTTTCCCTTAGATGTCTTCAAACAATCTCCTTTAACTGCTCCTCACACTGCAGGGTGTTGGGTTGTGTTGTCCTTTCATTTCTGTATTCAGAAGTGCTTTATCCACTCCTCATGTGTTCAACCACCGATATTTTTGTATTTACTCACTCTAGTCATCAGTGGTGCTGAGGATATTATAGTGAGTACTATGGCCAGGACAGAGAAAACTCTATGGTTCTGTGTATGCAAGGGCAGAGGATTGCAGTAGAGGTGGAGAATCCGTCATTAGAAATGACTCTATTGAGGAGGTAGTATGTACTTTAGGACCACAAGAGTTAATAGAAGGTGCCCAAATGAAGAGAAGGTGGCTAGATAGGAGGGAAAGGGGTGATTAATACAGACAGAAGAAACAGCTTGTGTAAAATTCTAACTATTGGGTAGCCTCGCAAGTCATAGAAATTAAATGAGTTCAGTGTTCTGAAAAAATAACCTCTGAGATTGGACATTTCTGGAGAGGAGGCTGGAAAAATACACAGATGCTGATATGCACACTAAGAAGTTTACACTCTATCCTGAGGACTATAGATCACCATTGAAAGAATTATAAACAGGGCAATAGCGTGATCAGAATTGCATTTTGAGAAGCTGCCTCTGGCAAAATGTGTAAAGTGAGTGAGAGGGAGCAAGCTTGGCTACTGAGAGACAGTATTAATAATACAGGGGAAACACAGTGGTGGCTTAAATACAATTGGGAGTTGTGGGATAGAGATAAGTGAATGCATTGTGTGCACTGCATTTATATAAAACAGACACCTTATTGCGAAGTTTGGATGTTCTTTTAGATATTTCGTTTTTATACTTAGCCTAGTGTTTCTATAAAATGAGCGGTGAAAACAGAGTCTCATTTTTGAAAAGTTTCGTTTGGGTAGAAATGGAGTAAAAGAATTTTATGAGGAGCTGATTCCTTTGGAGGCTCTTGTCCCAGGCAGGTACTTGTCTCTTCCACAACTCATCTCTGCTTCTCTGTTACAGTTTGAAAGGTGAGCCATTCCTCAGTGGAGAAGTGTCCAGTTGCACTTAACCACGTGATGGGGGATCTGCTGCTGCTGCTGCTAAGTCACTTCAGTCGTGTCCAACTCTGTGCGACCCTATAGCGCCAGCCCAACGGGCTCCCCAATCCCTGGGATTCTCTAGGCAAGAACACTGGAGTGGGTTGCCATTTCCTTCTCCAATGCATGAAAGTGAAAAATCAAAGTGAAGTCGATCAGTTGTGTCTGACTCTTAGCGACCCCATGGACTGCAGCCCACCAGGCTCCTCCGCCCATGGGATTTTCCAGGCGAGAGTACTGGAGTGAGCTGCCATTGCCTTCTCCGATGGAGGATCTAGGGCATGCCAAAAGAGAGATCTAGTAAGAGAGTTCCTATAAAGGAGAAAATGAACACAAGTTCAGAACATCTTTTTAATTGAAGAATGAATGGTCTGGAAATAATAGGACAGATGAACCTATTTGCAAAGCAGAAATAATGATACAGATGGAGAGAACAAATGTATGGACATCAAGCAGGGGGAAGAGGGGAGGATATATTGGGAGAATGGGACTGACATATATACATTGCTATGTATAAAATAGATAACTAATGAGAACCTGCTGTATAGCACAGAGGAGAAAAAGAAGGTGCAATCTGTTTGTGGGACATATATTGTTAACCTTAAAAATTAATTCCAATAACTTCCATTGGGCTTCCATGGTGGCTCAGCTGGTAAAGAATCTGCCTGCAATGTGGGAGACCTGGGTTCAATCCCTGGGTTGGGAAGATCTCTTGGAGAAGGGAAAGGCTACCCATTGCAGTATTCTGGCCTGGAGAATTCCATGGACTGTATAGTCCGTGGGGTCACAAAGAGTCAGACACGACTGAACAACTTACACTTTCACTTTCATAGTAGGTTCAGACAGACACTGTTGGATACCGCTTATACAAGACACCAAGAAAAGTCAAATTCATAGAATAATAAAGTACACAGGTAGATGCCAGGGGCTGGAGGCGGGGTGAATATCAGGAGTGGGGACTTAGTGTTTGATGGGAATGGAATTTCACTTCAAGAAACTGAAAAATTCAGGCGATGGATGATGGTAACATTTACACAACAATGTGAATATACTTAGTGCCACTGAACGCACAGTTAATTATGGTTAAAATAGTTTGTTTTATATTGTGTGGCTTTTTCCACCAAAAAAAAAAAATCCACTAATATATCTCTAGACATATTTTGGGCTATTGTTTTCAATCCAGGAGTAGTTGTAAGGAAGCTATCCATGCAAAAATTTGAGGATCAGATCAAATAAGATGGGCAGAGTGATAACCAAGTAGGCATAGAGCATGCTTTAATGAAAGAAAGCTCTGCTTATTTTTGATCATTTCCTTTGTCTTTGAGGTATAGTTTGTGACAGAGTTCTCAAGTCACATATCAGCTGCATCTTTAAAGATAGAATCAGTTTTAGTGTAGTTATGGTGAAAATACTAGGTGAATATATATATATATATATATAAAATTTTTTTTTTAAGTTGTCACCATCCAAAAGTGCAAACCGAGCCTTGCCAGGTAGAGACTTTTGTTACTAGACATATCCAGGCAAAATTTGGGTTACCATCTGTCAAGGATTTGGGAGAAAGGATGCTTTCATTAAAGAAGAAGGTTGGAATAAGAAAATAAAATCATAATAATCCCACTGCTTTTAACACCTTACTGTATTTACATCCAGATTTTTTAAGTCCAGCTCATAAATATATGTATATTATGCTTTTATGCTTTATTTTAAACTAGCAACAATTTCTGCCTTTCTATTTAAACATATTTGCTCCTATAACATACCATATTAGAAATTTTTTCAAGTTTTACTTAACAGTGGGCTTTTGAAAGCTGAATTCTGAATCTCAGATTATAGTGTGCATCTGAGAGTTTGTCATCTTAAATCTGTTTTAATCCATTCCAATCCCCCCTTTATAAATACTGACTCAAAAAATGAGAGAGTAAGCTTATAGAATATTTAACCTACTGTTTTGTTATTTTTTGTTTTCTTAGATGTATCTTTTTAATGATGAAATCTGTCAGTTTGCTCATTTAGAGTTATTTTTGAGACATAACCATGTGTTAGGTCATCTATAGTAAGCGAGACTGAAGAGTCTTGTCATGGTATATTTGTGGACTAAGAAGGATATAAAAACCAAGAGGTCTTTTCTAAATAACATGAAACATTACACGTAAATTGGGAAAGAATTAGAAATGGTGCTTGCTGTAATGTGTGATCATCCCTTAGTAAGTTTGCAGAATTCTCCTAGTTTCTATTGGTTATATGGGCAGTGAATTTGAGAAATTCTGGTTTAAACAAGGTTAATAAGTTTCTTTACTATAAGACTTCTTGGAACTATTAATAAACTGTTAATAATACATGGTAAATATCTAAGAAAAAAAACATTCAATGTGTATCGAGTTTTTCTAATGTGTTTGACCATGGTATACTTTTCTTGAGAAGCATCTTAGTGGAACCATTGTTGTGTAGACTGCATTTTGGCTAGGCTAATAATATATGTGAAAGTTCCTAGTACAGTCAAGTAGAAAATATTCTACAAAAGTCGAGAGATGCTTAGATCAGACAGAATGGATGCTGTCTACTTTACAGCCTTTGTAAGTGGCAACTAAACATGGAACAAAGTACCCAACTTAAAATAATCTTCTCAAACTTCTGTGTTCAATGGGGCATATTTCATCAAAAGACTTGTATGCCAGAGGAAATATCTTTGAATATTTATCACATACAGATCTATAAAGTATGTGCTTTAAAAGAAGTAATGTGATCATGCCTATGCCTCTGGGGCACCACTTATTTTTAAGAATAGGGTGTTGGGTTCAGCACTATTGAGGTTACTATGATCTAGATAGATTAGATCTAGATAGATTTTTCTGGGGCCCAAAGATAGACACATCTTACATAGGAAAATCAGTTTCAGTATTAACATATATTAAAGATGCACTTTCTATCAGACAGCCAGAGACACCTTTGAGAAAGAAGAATTTAAATGAGAAGAAATGTTGTTGGACTTTGAAACCTGTCACAGTAACTGTCTTGCTATGAAGTCATCTAAAATTCTGTCTTTCAATCATGAGCCAACCCTACTACATGGAACCAAAATAAGCCAGGAGGTAGCAGAATCATTTTGACGGTCTTCTTCTTGTGGAGAGAGTACAGTTTCATCTCCTAAATCTCTGAAACCCAGGCACAAATGTACACAGTGTGAAGGATGGGTTTCCTTTTCCACCTTCCTGTCTGCATTCTGAGAAGGTATTTTAATGTTGAATGAGAAGATTTGAAAGCAGCAAAGCTTACTGTTGATGATGAAGCTGGGAATGGAGAGAGTACAAAAGCATGGTGTGGCACCTTGGGATCTATCTCCACCCAGCCCTTAAGTGGTTACATGGTTGTGGGCACAATTACAAGTCTCAGGATTTCAGGTTTCCTGTCATAAATTCAGAAGAATGGACTTGAAAGAGTATCCCAGATCCAAGAATTGGCCTCCTTGTAATGATTGGGAGATTCAAAACTGGTGTTGCCTTCTGGGTCCTTTAACCTGGAGTCTGGGAAAGAAGAATGCCAAAGTCATTCTAGTTTCAGCCTATGGATTTTTAGTTCAGCATTAGGTATTGAGGTCTTCCTAAGTGATTCCCTGGTAAAAGAATCTGCTTGCCAATGTAGGAGACACTGGAGATGTGGGTTCGATCCTTGGGTCAGGAAGATGGCCTGGAAAAGAAAATGGCAACCCACTCCAGTGTTCTTGCCTAGGAAATCCCATGGACAGAGGAGCCTGATGGGCTACATATAGTCCATGGGGATGCAGAGTCAGACGTGACTGACAACTGAACATGAGCTTTAGGCATTGAAAATATATGGACAGCTCTGCCCTCAAAACGCATGGGGTCAAATGTACATATAAGCGTCTCACCACATTTTTATTATTAAAGTTCCTTGAATGGATTGAAGCTAACCATGGTCTGTACCAGGTCTGGAGATGGAATTAATTGTACATTATTAGCATGCTTTTGCTTTTAGTGAGGTAAATTATATTTCTTTGCACAGTGGGAAAAAAAAAAGATTCAGAAAACAGGCCTATTCTAAGTGATATCTGTGCCATGGATAAAAGTGCATAATGTTTTAAATTACTAATATTCATATTGGTGAAATCATACTTTATTTTGCTGTAGAACAACTCAGTTTACCAGAGGACCTTGATATATCTCTGGCAATTTCCTTTACTTTCAGAAATAATTCACTGTAGTTCTAAGAAGAAGCATGCATGCTCAGTCACTTCATTCGTGTCTGACTTTGTGACCTCATGGACTGTAGGTCACCAGCCTCCTCTGTTCATGGAATTCTCCAGGCAAGAATACTGGAGTGGGTTGCCATACTCTCCTCTAGGGGATCTTCCTGAGCCAGGGATCAAACCTGCATTTCCAGCATCTCCCGCATTGCGGGCAGATATTTTACCACTGAACCATTGGGGAAGCCCTCTTAGAAGGAAACACACTCCTATTCTTTGCCATAGCCCTTTGTTACACGTTACCTCTCCTCTTCACTGTGACTCTGCCAGTAGGCTTCTTTACTCATAAGGCCATTTTTTATCTGTAGTTCCATTTCCCTCATTGCCATTGTTGGTGTTTTAGCACATGAATTAGTTTTAGTACATGAACTAGTTTTAGTACACGAAACACTATACTTGAAACTGGGCCTGTATATTATACTAATGCATTTGTTGCATAAACCAATGGGTATCTATGTTATATATGTATATGATAGTTTATATTTGTTTTTCATCCATCAGTCATCTCCTGTTAGGCAAGACTGGAAGCAGAAATTTATAATTGATCGAAAAACCCAAGTTGATAGCCTTTTAGCTTAGTGACAGTGAGAATGTTTCCCCATCATTTTAGATATACTAAAATGAGAAGCAGTATTACATTCACCATTAAACTGTAAGCTTTTCTGCATTTCTTAATGAATACAAGTAGCACTTTATGAATTTTAGGAAGCATACTAATGGTCCAAAGTTGACCAAGTTTAATGCTTCTGGTATTTATAATTTGTTTCAACTATGGTTCCTGGAAATGTGGTTTTTACTCTGTCAAATCGTCTTAAGAAGTAGGTGCAGCATGATTTACTAAGCAATAAGAAAATATATTTTTTAGTTTGATACAGGAAAAGCAGTACCTCTCTTTTGAGAATAGTTATTATCTGTTTTGTATAGTTCTGTGTTTTCTTGGGACCTCATCTTCATATCTTCTGTTTCTGTTAGATTCATACATTTCTGTCCTTTATTGAGCCCATCTTTGCGTGAAATATTCCCTTGGTATCTCTAATTTTCTTGAAGAGATCCCTAGTTTTTCCCATTCTGTTGTTTTCTTCTATTTTTTGCATTGATCACTGAGGAAGGCTTTCTTGTATCTCCTTGCTATTCTTTGGAACTCTGCATTCAAATGGGTATATCTTTCCTTTTCCCCTTTGCCTCTGCTGTTCTTCTTTTCATAGCTGTTTGTAAGGTCTCCTCAGACAACCATTTTGCCTTTTTACATTTCTTTTTCTTGGGGATGGTCTTGATCCCTGTCTCCTATAAAATGTCGTGAACCTCTGTCCATAGTGCTTCAGGCACTCTTGTCTGTCAGACCTAATCACTTGAATCTATTTGTCACTTCCACTGTATAATTGAAAGGGATTTAATTTTGGTCATATCTGAATGGTCTAGTGGTTTTCCCTACTTTTTACAATGTAAGTCTGAATTTGGCAATAAGGAGCTCATGATCTGAGCCACAGTCAGCTCCTGGTCTTTTTTTTTTTTTTTGCCGACTGTATAGAGGTTGCCCATCTTTGGGTGCAAAGAATATAATCAATCAGATTTTGGTATTGACTACCTGGTGATGTCCACGTATAGAATCTTCTATTGTGTTGTTGGAAGAGGGTGTTTGCTATGACCAGTGCATTCTTTTGGCAAAACTCTATTAGACTTTGCCCTGCTTCATTCTGTATTCCAAGGCCAAATTTGCCTATTACTTCAGGTATTTCTTGATTTCCTACTTTTGCATTCCAGCCCCCTATAATGTAAGTAAGTAAGTAAAGTCACTCAGTCGTGTCCAACTCTTTGTGACCCCATGGACTGTAGCCCACCAGGCTCCTTAGTCCATGAGATTCTCCAAGCAAGAATACTGGAGTGGGTTGCCATTTCCTTCTCCAGGGGATCTTCCAACCCAGGGATCGAACCCAGGTCTCCTGCATTGGAGGCAGACGCTTTAACCTCTGAGCCACCTATAATGAAAAAGACATCTCTTTTTTGGCTGTTAGTTCTACAAGGTCTTGTAGGTCTTCACAGAACCATTCAACTTCAGTTTCTTCAGCATTACTGGTCAGGGCCTAGGCTTGGATTACTGTGATATTGAATGGTTTGCCTTGGAAACGAACAGAGATCATTCTGTTTGAGAATGCATTCTTTGAGACTGCAGCCATGTACTGCATTTCAGACTCTTTTGTTGACTATGATGGCTCATCCATTTCTTCTAAGGGATTCTTGCCCACAGTAGTAGATATAATGATCATCTGAGTTAAGTTCGCCCATTCCAGTCCATTTTAGTTTACTGATTCCTAAAATATCCACGTTCACTCTTGCCATCTCCTGTTTGACCACTTCCAATTTGCCTTGATTCATGGACCTAACATTCCAGGTTCCTTTGCAATATTGCTCTGTACAGCATTGAACCTTGCTTCTATCACTGGTCATATCCACAACTGGGTGTTCTTCCTTTGACTCCGTCTGTTCATTCTTTCTGAAGTTATCTCTCCATTGATCTCCAGTAGCATGTTTGGTACCTACTTACCTGGGGAGTTCATCCTTCAGTGTCCTATCTTTTTGCCTTTTCATACTAATCATGGGGTTCTCAAGGCAAGAATACTGAAGTGGTTTGCCATTCTCTCCTCCAGATCTTTTTTTACTTCAACAAAGATCTTCATAACCCAGATAATCACGATGGTGTGAACACTCACCTAGAGCCAAACATCCTGGAATGTGAAGTCAAGTGGGCCTTAGCAAGCATCACTATGAACAAAGCTAGTGGAGGTGATGGAATTCCAGTTGAGCTATTTCAAATCCTAAAAGATGATGCTGTGAAAGTGCTGCATGCAGTATGCCAGCAAATTTGGAAAACTCAGCAGTGGCAACCAGACTGGGAAAGGTCAGTTTTCATTCCAATCCCAAAGAAAGGCAATGCCAAGAATGCTCAAACTACCGCACTCATCTCACATGCTAGCAATGTAATGCTCAAAATTCTCCAAGCCAGGCTTCAATAGTATGTGAACTGTGAACTTCCAAATGTTCAAGCTGGTTTTAGAAAAGGCAGAGGAACCAGAGATCAAATTGCCAACATCCGCTGGATCATCAAAAAAGCAAGAGAGTTCCAGAAAGCATCTATTTCTGCTTTATTGACTATGCCAAAGCCTTTGACTGTGTCGATCACAACAAACTTTGGAAAATTCTGAAAGAAATGGGTATACCAGTCCACCTTACCTGTTTCCTAAGAAATCTGTATGCAGGTCAGGAAGCAACAGTTAGAACTGGACATGGAACAACAGACTGATTCCAAATAGGAAGAGGACTATGTCAAGGCTGTATATTGTCACCCTGCTTATTTAACTTGTATGCAGAGTACATCATGAGAAACGCTGGGCTGGAAGAAGCATAAGCTGGAATCAAGATTGCCGGGAGAAATATCACTAATCTCAGATATGCAGATGACACCACCCTTATGGCAGAAAGTGAAGAGGAACTAAAGAGCTTTTTGATGATAGTGAAAGAGGAGAGTGAAAAAGTTGGCTTAAAGCTCAACATTCAGGAAACTAAGATCATAACATCTGATCCAATCACTTCATGGCAAATAGATGGGGAAACAGTGGAAACAGTGACAGACTTTATTTTTTGGGGCCCCAAATCACTGCAAATGGTGACTGCAGCCATGAAATCAAAAGATGCTTGCTTCTTGGAAGAAAAGTTATGACCATCCTAGACAACATATTAAGAAGTGGAGACATCACTTTGCCAACAAAGGTCCATCTAGTCACAGCTATGGTTTTTCCAGTAGTCATGTATGGATGTGAGAGTTGAACTGTAAAGAACACTGAGTGCCAAAGAATTGATGCTTTTGAACTGTGGTGTTAGAGAAGACTCTTGAGAGTCCCTTGGACTGCAAGGAGATCCAACCAATCCATCCTAAAGGAAATCAGTCCCAAATATTCATTGAAGGATTCATGCTGAAGCTGAAACTCCAGTGCTTTGTCCACCTGATGTGAAGAACTGACTCATTGGAAAAGACCCTGATGCTGGGAAAGATTGGAGGCTGGAGGAGAAGGGGATGACAGAGGATGAGATGATTGGATGGCATCACCGACTCAATGGATATGAGTCTGAGTAAACTGCGGGAGTTGCTGATGGACTGGAAGGCCTGGTCTATAGTCCTACCGTCTATGGGGTTGTAAATAGTCCGACACGACTGAGCAACTGAGCTGAATGAAACTTATCATCTGTTTTATATACTTGTTTAAATAATAACCATCAACACTGAGCACTTGCTCTGTACCAGACACAGACACATGTGCTGTGGTCTTTCATGCTTAAAACAGTCTTGCAAGGTAGACATCACTCTCTCCAGTTTTCAGAGGAGAGTGCAGCCCTCCTTTTGTTGGAGGCTGCACAGGCAGTTAGTAATCCAGTCACTGAAGCACCGTGTCTGTCATGATCTATGTATTTGATAGGTAAACATCTGGTAAATTTATTAATTTCTGCAGCATTACTATACCTCCTTCTGTAATCAACTTCCACATTTCAGTAACTAAACACAATAGTAGAGGTTTTCTTCTTGCTCATTGCCTGGGCCAGGGAAGTTGTTCCCTTTTTAGCAGGTAGCTTTCCTTTATGGTGTGACTCAGAGACTCTTGTTTCTTTCCATTTTGGTGCCCTGTCATTCCCCAGGGTCATGAAAAAGAGAGAAGGCCACCATGGTCTGAAAGTGACATATTGTACAGCCTTGTATTTGATGGCCTCAAAAAGATGAAAAGAGAGAGAGTGGGGAGGGCTGGGAAGTATAGTCCCAGGCTTGGCTTTATAAAATACAAGGACTATAAAGTGTATGTGTGTGTCTGTGCACATGTGTATACTCATGTACCATGCGATCCTAACTTTCTAATATAAGAGCATGCACTGAAAAATTGCCTAAAAGAAAGGTCTAATGTGTTCATGGTTCTTCTGAATAGTGATATTCTGAGTATTTAAATTTTCTTCTTCATATCTTTACGTAGTGTCCAAATTTTCTATCATCAGCTTTAAAATAATAAAGACCAATAAGCACAATTTTTCAAGGTTCCTGAGAGGAATGCTTCTACTTCATGTAGTGTGGGGTGTCAGGACCTAAAATTTAAGAAGACTTGTCAAGTGCTGAATATACACTCACAGAAGGTAGCAATGCAATGGGTGGTTATACTCACAAAGGAAAGGGAAACCAGTCCAGCACCAGAAAAACGCTAGGCTGTTGATGCATTCAGTGGATTTTAAGAATATCTGATGTAGACAGAAACAGTGGTAAAGCTCTGTACCCAATGTCACTTTCATCTCAAATTAAAAAAAAAAAAATTGCTTTGCCTCCAAAAGTGGTCATATGCATTTCTGTTTCATCTCAGCACATCAGGTATTCTCTTGGAAGCCTTGACCAAGCATATTCTTTGCTCCAGCCTGGGTCTGCAAATTGACCTTCTACTCAGCTTCTGCAAGCTTGTCAGAAGTATGAAAGCAGTGATGTGTGCTTATTTTAAAATGTCCTTTTTTTGTTAATACTGTCAGATCTCTTCAGAGGCTGTTGCCTCAGAAAGAATGAGCCTATCCCATGCTGAGCAGACCAAAAATAAGTGTCTAAAATACAGAAAAGGGTCTACTTAGCACTTCCTGTCACTCTGTCCATTTCCATATATATTTCACTTTTGCTTTAAAAATCACTTCTCAGATTGAAGGAAAAAAATAAATAAGATAGGATGGACTCTACTCCTTTCAAGTATACATGCTGCTGGTGCTGCTGCTAAGTCGCTTCAGTCGTGTCAAACTTTGTGCGACCCCATAGACGGCAGCCCACAAGGCTCCCCCGTCCCTGGGATTCTCCAGGCAAGAACACTGGAGTGGGTTGCCATTTCCTTCTACAATGCATGAAAGTGAAAAGTGAAAGTGAAGTTACTCAGTCATGTCCGACTCTTAGTGACCCCATGGACTGCAGCCTACCAGGCTCCTCTGTCCATGGGATTTCCAGGCAAGAGTACTGGAGTGGGGTGCCATTGCCTTCTTGAATAAGACAAATTTGGTTGAAAGAAGAATGCACAATGTGATGTAAGATGCATTGTAATCCATGAGAAATGCTAAGGAAATCTAGGTGAGGTGTTTGTTTGTCTATTCCCTGCTCCTTAGTATCTGTTGCAAAGTTGTTCCTTTGTGAGTAACAGATTAATGAACCGTTGTTGCAGACTTCATGGGGGATCAAAAAACACAAGAAGCATCTGGTAAATAATTTCATTTTGATGTACTTAATAATACTGTGCCCTGCTTGCCAGGGTGCCATAGACAGAAAATGGATTCTTAAAATTTAGTGGCACAGATCTTGAAGGATCAGTTCCAAGACCAGGACCAGATATACCACATCTCAAAAAAAGTCAAATTTTACATCAGTGATGACTTTATTAATTTGGTTTGAAAATAGAATGGTGATGTGCAAGTAATGTTAATCAAGGTAAGTTTTTAAAAATAAAAATGATGTTATGTCAGTCATATATGTAATTTTCCATGCAGATTATCAACATATGCGAGATTTTCCTGATTAACTTAAAAAAAAAAAAAAAACAACAGTCTCTCTGTACACTGTGGCAACAGTGACTTTTTGATTTTCTTAGTTCAGTCCAGTCACTCAGTCATGTCCAACTCTGTGACTCTATGGACTGCAGCATACCAGGCCTCCCTGTCCATCACCAACTCCTGGAGTTTGCTCAAGTCATGTCCATCGAGTTGGTGATGCCATCCAACCATCTCATCCTCTGTCATCCCCTTCTCCTCTTGCCTTCAATCTTTCCCAGCATCAGGGTATTTTCCAATGATCAGTTCTTTGTGTCAGGTGGCAAAAGTATTCGAGTTTCAACTTCAGCTTCAGTCCTTCCAATGAATATTCAGGACTGATTTCCTTTAGGATTGACTGCTTTGATCTCCTTGCAATCTAAGGGACTCTCAGAGTCTTCTCCAATGCCATAGTTCAAAAGCATCAATTTTTTGGTGCTCAGCTTCTTTGCTTTCTTTATGGTCCAACTCACATCCATACATGACTATTGGAAAAACCATAGCTTTGGCTATAAGGACCTTTGTTTGTCCCTGCTTTTTAAGATACTGTCTAGATTTGTCATAGCTTTTCTTCTAATGAGTAAGTATCTTTTAATTTCATGGCTGCAGTCACCATCTGCAATGATTTTGGAGCCCAAGAAAATAAAGTCTGTCACTCTTTCCTTTGTTTCACCATTTGCTGTGAAGTGATGGGAGCAGATGCCATGATGTTAGTTTTTTGAATGTTGAGTTTTAAGTCAGCTTTTTCACTCTCCTCTTTCACTTTTGTCAACAGGCTCTCTTTAGTTCCTCACTTTCTGCCATAGGGTGGTATTATTTGCATATCTGAGGTTATTGGTATTTCCCCCTGCATTCTTGATTCCAGCTTGTGCTTCATCCAGTCTAGCATACTGTTGTTCTTCCATGTCTGTTCTTAGTGCATTTGTGCAAAAGAAGAGAGAGAATACTTCTAGTTTTTTAATATTTTTCTAACGTATTAAAAATAAATGGCTTTATTTTTTTAAATGTAAAATAAAAGGTTTACTAAATAACTGTGTAGAACTCCAAAATTATTAAACAAGTGATTGTTTCTTTGCAAAATGATTCTTTATTTTCCATGCACAATATCTTAGCTAATTAAGTGTCCCTAATATACATTTTGAAGTGTACAGTTCAGCAGCAATAAGTACATTCATTTAATGTGCCCCTAATCTCTAGGACACTTTTCCTCTGGCAAAACTGAAACTCTACTCATTAAACAACTCCACATATACTTCTCCCAGCCCCTAGAAAATATCATTTTGTTTTCTGTTTCTATGGAATTGACTGTTTTATATACATAATATGAGCAGAATCTGTTTGTGATTAGATGAGTTTGCGTAGCATAAGGTCCTCGAGAGTCATCCATGTTGCCGCATGTGCCTGAATTTTCTTCATTCTTGAAGCTGGAAACGAATCCGTCATATATGCCACATTTTGTTCAAACATCCCCTGCTATTGAACGTCTGGGTTGTTCCCACTGCTTGAGAACTGTGAACACGAGTGTTCCAATATCTCTTTGAGATCCTGTTTCATTCCTTTGATATGTACTGTGCAGTGGGTTTGTCGGAGCATGTAGTCATTCCATTTTTGATGTTTTGAGCAGCTGCCATCTTCCTCAACACTTGTTATTTTCTTCCTTTCTTTTTTTCTTCCTCTCTCTCTCTTTTATGGCCATTCTAATAGATATGAGGTGATATTCATTGTTGTTTTGATTAGCATTCTTTAATGATTAGTGATGTTTAGAATTTTCTTATATGTTAATTGACCATTTGTATTTCATTTTTGGAGAAATATCTATTTAAGTCTTTTGCCTGTTTTTCAGACTCGTTATTGATTGATTTACTGCTGAATTGTAGGCATTCTTTATATATTCTGGATATTAACTCCTTGTCATATTTGCAAATATTTTCTCCAATACCATGGGTTGTCTTTTCACTCTGCTGACTGTGTCCTATATAGATTTGCTATATTCCCATCTGTATTTTTTGGTTCTGTTGCCAATGCTTTTAATGTCATGTCTAAGAAATCATTAGCAAATCCACATCATGAAGCTTTTCGCCTATATTTTCTTCAGTTTTAGATCTTATATCTAGGTCTTAAGAATACATTTCGAGTTACTTTTGGTATATGGATAAGATAAGTGTCCAACTTCATTCTTTTGCATGTGGATCTCCACTTTTTCTGACACAACTTATTGAAGAGACTGCTGTTGCTTTCTCATTGGGTGGTTTTGGCATTCTTTTCTTTTAATTAATTCATTTAATTGGAAGCTAATTACTTTACAATATTGTAGTGATTTTTGCCATACATTGACATGAATCAACCAGATATCAAATTGCCAGCATCCGCTGGATCATGGAAAAAGGAAGAGAGTTCCAGAAAAACATTTATTTCTGCTTTATTGACTATGCCAAAGCTTTTGACTGTGTGGATCACAATAAACTGGAAAATTCTGAAAGAGATGGGAATACCAGACCAGCCAACCTGCCGCTTGAGAAGCCTACATGCAGGTCAGGAAGCAACAGTTAGAACTGGACATGGAACAACAGACTGGTTCCAAATAGGAAAAGGAGTACGTCAAGGTGGTATATTGTCACCCTGCTTATTTAACTTCTATGCAGAGTACATCATGAGAAACGCTGAGCTGGAAGAAGCACAAGCTGGAATCAAGATTGCCGGGAGAAATATCACTAACCTCAGATATGCAGATGACACCACCCTTATGGCAGAAAGTGAAGAGGAACTACAAAGCCTCTTGATGAAAGTGAAAGAGGAGAGTGAACATGTTGGCTTAAAGCTCAACATTCAGAAAACGAAGATCATGGCATCTGGTCCCATCACTTCATGGCAAATAGATGGGGAAACAGTGGAAACAGTGTCAGACTCTATTTATTTGGGCTCCAAAATCACTGTCGATGGTGACTGCAGCCATGAAATTAAAAGACACTTACTCCTTGGAAGGAAAATTATGACCAACCTAGATAGTATATTCAAAAGCAGAGATATTCCTTTGCCAACAAAGGTCTGTCTAGTCAAGGCTATGGTTTTTCCAGTGGTCATGTATGGATGTGAGAGTTGGACTGTGAAGAAAGCTGAATGCTGAAGAATCGATGCTTTTGAACTGTGCTTTTGAATTGATGCTTTTATTTTTTCCAACAAGAGAAAACTCTTGAGAGTCCCTTGGACTGCAAGGAGATCCTCAGTCCATTCTAAAGGAGATCAGTCCTGAGTGTTCTTTGGAAGGACTAATGCTGAAGCTGAAACTCCAGTACTTTGGCCACCTCATGCGAAGAGTTGACTCATTGGAAAAGACTCTGATGCTGGGAGGGATTGGGGGCAGGAGGAGAAGGGGATGGCAGAGGATGAAATGGCTGGATGGCATCACTGACTCGATGGACATGAGTTTGAGTGAACTCTGGGATTTGGTGATGGACAGGGAGGCCTGGCGTGCTGCAATTCATGGGGTCACAAAGATTCGGACACGACTGAGCAACTGAACTAACTGACTGACTGACATGAATCAGCCATGGGTGTACATGTGTTCCCCATCATGAACCCCTTTCCCACCTCCCTCCCTATCCCATCCCTCAAGGTCATCCCAGTGCACCAGTCCTGAGCACCCTATCTCATGCATTGAACCTGGACTGGCGATTCATTTCACATATGGTAATATACATGTTTCAATGCTATTCTCTCAAATCATCCCACCCTTGTCTTCTCCCAGAGAGTCCAAAAGTCTGTTCTTTACATCTGTGTCTCTCTTGCTGTCTTGTTTATAGGGTCATCATTACCATCTTTCTAAGTTCCATATATATGCATTAATATACTTGTTGGTGTTTTTCTTTCTGGCTTACCTCACTCTGTATAATAGGCTCCAGTTTCATACACCTCATTAGAACTGATTTGAATGCATTCTTTTTAATCGCTGAGTAATATTCCATTGTGTATATGTACCACAGCTTTCTTATCCATTTGTCTGCCAATGGACATTTAGGTTCTTGTTGAAAATATTTTCCTTATATACAAAGCTTTGTTCCATGACTTTCTGTCCTACTCTATTGATCTGTGTATGTGTCTTTATGCCAGTACTACACTGTTCAGATTACTGAAGCTTTGTAATAAATTTTTAAATCATTAGGTGGCTATTCAGGATCTGTTGAGATTCCTTGTAAACTTTAGGATGAGTGTTTTTATTTCTACAAAAGATTGCTATTGCACTAATACTGTAAGTATTTTTCAAATATTAAACCTTCCAAACCCTGAATATAGGGTGTCTTTCCAGTTATTTGTGGCTTCTTTAATTTCTTTCAGCAACATTTTGTAGTTTTCAGAATACAAGTCTTTTACCTCTTTGTTGTGTTTATCCTTAAATATGTTATTCTTTTTGATGATATTGTAAACGAGTTTTGTTTTGTTTTTAAGTTTCTTTTTTGAATTGTCCATTGTTAGCACAAAGAAACCCAACTGATTTTTGTGTATTGATTTTGTTGCAGTGTTGCTGAATTCATATATTCTGACATTTATTGTATCTGTGTGTGCTTCTGTTTGGCATCTTTAAGATTTTTCTACCTATAACATCATGTTATTTGTGAACAGAGATAATTTTACTTCTGCCTTTCCAATTTGAGTGCTTCTTATTTCTTTTTCTTGCTTAATTCTTCTGGCAAGGACTTTCAGTACTGAATAGAGTGTTGAGTAGAGGGCTAAAAGTAGACATTCTTGCCCCTGATCTTAGAGAAAAAGTTATCAGACTTTGACCATTGAACATAATGTTAGCTGTGGGCTTGTCATTTATGGCTTTTATTATATTGAGGCAATTTCCTTCTATTCCTAGTTTTTGTGTGTGTGTGTTTTTATCAAGAAAATGTGTTGAATTTTATATAATGCTCTTTTGCATCAATTGAAATAGTCACATGGCCTTTCCCCCTCATTTGATAATGTCTTATGTTACATTGTTTGGTTTTCGTATGTTGACTATTCTCGGAATGGTTTATAGGAATGCATTTTAGGAATAAATCCCACTTGGTCATGGTGTATTGTTCTTTTCATTTCTTATGGAATTCTGTTTGTTGGTATTTTGTTGAGAATTTTGCATCACTGTTCCTCACAGATATTAGTTGGTAGGTATCTTTCTAGGTTTCCCTGGTGGTTCAGACAGTAAGGAGTCTGCCTGAAGTTCAGGTAGACCTGAGTTCAATCCCCAGGTCCAAAAGGTTTCCTGGAAAAGGAAATGACAACCAACTCCAATGTTCTTGCCTGGAACCTCCCATGATGGAGGAGCTTAGCGGGCTACAATCCATAGATATCTTTTCATGTAGTGTCTTTGTCTGTTATTGGCAGTAGATATCAGGTTCCTTCTTCTTCAGTTATTTGGAAGATTTTGGGGTAAATTAGCACTAATTCTCCTTTAAATGTTCCCTAGATTCACCAATGAAGCCATCAAGTCCTATACTTTTCTTATTCGGAGGGCCCCAATGTAATTTTGTGTCATTTTGTTTCAGTTGTAAACTGGGAAATAATAGTACATTTTTATCTTTGTAAGCAAAGTTAGCAACAGCAGTCATTTTTCCTCTTGGCTTTTTCTTTGACTTTTTTATGAACAATTAATAAAAATCAGTATTCTTAAATTAATGCTTTAATTGTATACACTACCTCCTTTTGAGTGCTATAATAATCAGAGTTTGAATTTATATTATTTCATTTATTTCTGCCAGCAGTCAGAGAAGTAGTTATTATTTTACAGCTGAGGAAACCCAAGCTTTGGTATATTAAAATATGTACCTAGGATTATACATGAAGTGAGTGAGTGGTAGAGCTGGAATTTCAGCCAACCCTCTGCAATCCAGAATCCTTGTGCTCAAACATTAGGCTATGCTGCTTCCCACATATAGACATTATTGAGAGCTTTCACATATAATGTTTGACATGTGTCTTTGGGTAAAGTTACAAGGGACATGCTTCTCAGGTACAGTTATTAGTGTTCATATTTCATTTGAAGTTTAAGAAGTGAAAACTGAAATGTAGAGAGGCACGCTACATCTCTGAGATCATCAGAAAATAAGTAATGAAGGAAGCCCTCAGTCAGATCTCCTGCTCTCCCCACAGTGTTCTTTCCTTTGTCTCCCTTGACCCCGTCCACTGGTGCCTTGACACTTTGGCTTCTCTGAGTGCATAGCAGAAAACATCATGAATTTCACTAGCTAACTTTGAGTTCATTGCACGCAGATCTCAGAGGTATTAAAACTAGATGCATTGTAGGAGGATCATTCTTAAAATGGTGGGCCTGTGTATATAAAATTCAGTTCAGTTCAGTCGCTTAGTCATGTCTGAATGTTTGTGACCCCATGGACTGCAGCACGCCAGGCTGCCCTGTCCATCACCAACTCCCGGAGCTTACTCAAACTCGTGTCTGTTGAGTTGGTGATGCCATCCAACCATCTCATCCCTGTTTTCCCCTTCTCCTCCCATTTTCAATCTTTCCCAGCATCAGGATCTTTTCAAAGGAATTAGTTCTTAGCATCAGGTGGCCAATGTATCGAAGTGTCAGCTTCAGCATCAGTCCTTCCAATGAATATTCAGGACTGATTTTCTTTAGGATGGACTGGTTGGCTCTCCTTGCATTCCAAGGAACTCTCAAGAGTCTTCTCCAATACTACAGTTCAAAAGCATCAATTCTTCAGCGCTCAGCCTTCTTTATGGTCCAACTCTCACATCTGTACATGGATACTGGAAAAATCATAGCTTTGGCTAGACAGACCTTTGTTGACAAAGTAATGTCTCTGCTTTTTAATATGCTGTCTGGGTTTGTCATAGCTTTTCTTCCAAGGAGCAAGCGTCTGTTAATTTCATGTCTGCAGTTACCATCTGCAGTGATTTTGGAGACCAAGAAATTAACTAATAATAAAAAGGATCTTGGGACATATAATTGATTGCATCATGTAGTTATTCATGTATTTGAAAACAATTAATTTGTGTGAGTGTAGAAAAGGAAAGAGATGGACTCTTAGGGTAGTGTCTGTTACATTATAATGTAATTTTCTTACAGTTTAAATTTTCCTAAAAATGTAGCTTTTTTTGAGGAATCACTACATACTTCTAAGGTATGAAAAATACAAAAAAGGAATGTTTACATCCATATTTTGAAACACAAAAAGCTTATTACTTTTATAATTGCATTTTTAATGGTTTAAGTCTGAGTTTTATCCTGAACACACATTTAAGAACCATTAAAAATGCAGTTATAATAAGCTTTTTTCAAAATTAGCATATATTCCTATGTTACAAATTATTTAGAACCTAAAATTGCTAATTTTAGAAAAGAAATTTATTAACTTTACTCTTATAGTAGGTACTATGTGTTGAGCCATATAAAATTGCCAACATTCAAACATTTTCAAACTCACAAAAAAAAGTCAATCTCTTGTGGCTCAAACTAAGACTTAAGGAATCATTTCCACCATTCTCTTAAAAAACTTCCTGAAATGGTTAGAGTAAGCTTGTTTTAGCTTGCTAGAAATATTTTCCCAATTAAATTGTTTCTGAGTACGAGCATCCCTAGACATACTGCCCTACAGTCCTTCTAGTTACTTTGGGCTTCTCTGGAGTAAGGCCTATATTCTGCAAAAACAACAACAACAACAAAAGCAAATATTTTCATCATTCTGCAAGATCAAATTAAGTTCATATAATCTCCTTTTGTGTAACATTGTGCCTCTGTATGTGTATTCAGGAACATGTGCGTGTGCCTTTATGCACAGCTTCAGTATTCAAACTCGAGAGGGTTCTCAGATTAAATATTCATGCCCTCCTCTTGCCAGTAAATATATAATTTATTGTTCTAGTTTTTTGTTGCTGTATATGTGGCTGAGTAGATAGATACATAGGTAAAGGTATATTTCCCCCTCAGTTTTTGTTGGGGTGGGGTGTCAAGGTGAAAAATACGACATTGGGAAGTGATAAGTCAGAACCAAAACTGGCACAGAGGTGAGGGCTCCAGAGGCAGCTTGTGCACTCCTGAGAACATGGGCTCCATCGCCAGAGGGACCCTGGCTGAGCCAGGTCTGAGAACATTGTTGTCTGAGTGACACCAGGGAAGTCACTCAGCTCTCAGTGTTTCAGATGTGTCACCTGAAAACTGGAAATGATGATATTGACCATCATATCAGCCAGTGTTTGCTGAGCATTTAATCTGGGTCAGACATTCTACTCATCATTTTATTTGGGTAAACTCACTTGCTACTAGAAACTATTATTTCCATTATAACATTATTGCATTACATTATTTGCATTACAGAACAGGATGTCTCAGGGAGGTTAGTCTAGCAGCAGCTAGTCCCTGGTAGATCTAGTCAGTAACTTATAGGTAGATCTAGCCAGTTACTCTTGTGATAATTAATGAAATAATGCATGTGAAAAGGGTTAGCCTAGAGCCAGTACTGGGTATAAATAAGGGATAGACAAATTAGAATGCAAACTACTCTAAAGCAATTGAGATAGAGTTACAGAGTAATTAAAAACCACAAATGAGAGGGAACAAGTCATACACATAAAGAGTGTTTTTAACGTTGATTATCTCGGAGTGATCTGAGTCCCCTGCTGAGGGTATTCTGTATTAAGACACATATTTAACCAGTTATACTTGTTTGATTTTTTTAGCCATCCTTAGATTGAGTTTCATTATAGTCGAGAAGGTGGATCAGTAATAAAATACAGAGTGAACTAAGCAAAAATAGTGAGAAAGCCTAACTCATTGACCAGGTGCATTTTAGATTCACATATAAGAAAATAGCACTTCTGAACCTGGATTCCCCTTATGGGTGATCTTAGGTTCAGCTCTCATGTCCCAAATGTGTCTCCAGCAATTAGTCAGAGCTGTTACCATGTGCTTCTTCCAAAAATGTTGCAATTGAACATCTGGAGTGATGGCTTCTCTTAAGGGGGAGGTGAGTTTTACTCCCTTACATTCTAGTTTAGGAGACTGAGATTGTGGAAGTGTTACCATGACCTATAATTGAATCAACAATTTGTGAGCTCAGGTGTGGAAGATGGAAAACATTTTAAAGAGCCAGGCTTTGTAGGAATTTTCACACTTCTGAGTTCTTTTTGCTTTGGACAGATAAACTATGTCCTTCATAAATCCTCATCCCCAGCCTTAGGGACTTTGCTAGTAGAACTTGAGGAGTCATGAAAAACTGAAAGAACAGTGGCTCTGAAGGTGTTTGAAACATAGGGTAAAAGGATGGAATGAAAATTCATTCTCAAATGCCAGGGTGTGGAGAGAATAAATCTCTAGGGGAATTCAGGAATAGTGATTAGTAAAGAGGTTCAAGGACTCAAAATGAGAAATCCATGCAGGAAGAGTGAAGAGGTAAGAACCAGCTTTAGTATGCCAATGAGTAAATATTCGTGGAGGATCAATTGTGTTAAAGACAGAAGCTTGGATCATTTTGTAAAAAAAAGTATTGGCATTGTTTCTGACTTCAAAGAACACAGTGTGGTTTAGTTAGAAGATTCCTCCCTCATCTAAATAACATTACAAGAGGTAGCAGTTCTTAGGATGCTGCAGAGCACTGCATTAAAGGACTTGTGAGGGTAAATGTGAACTGTAATGGGCAGTAGTAGAGGGTTCATGTGAATGCTTGGAGGATAGGTAGGGTTGGGGGTTGCAATGGAGGAGGTGTATGGGGAAAAAGAAAAGCAGAATGGAAAGTAAAAGATGTGTCTGAAGGAAAACAGAAAAGTTTAGTACAAGCAAAAGTTTCAGGAAAATGCTTGGTTGAAGATAAATGGAGTGACTAGAATCCTAGAACATCTCAGCCAGGGATCCTCACTACGTCTTAGTTTGTTCACTTTGGATGAAGATACAGCGGCAGAGAGGTGAAGTGACTAGAACAGATGGGGAAAAGCCTTGTAAGGAGTTGAGACTAATGCAAAGAATGGAATCTCTTTGAATACTTTTGTAGAAGAATCTATAAACTTGATTCTGCAGTGCAGTTTAGAGGAGACTGTTAAAGCCAAAACTAGAATTAACAGGCATTTGTGTATGTGTATTCATCCTTTTGAGTATTAAACGAGAAATACATAATGAAAGCTTCACATTAGAAATAAAATGAAATTTCCTAACAGAGTGAAGAAGACTGAAGTTAGTGCCAGAGGAAGATCCCAGGACCTCCCTTTTTGGTATTTAGGTGGAAAAATAGGGATGGATATTTACTTCTCAGTGATGGCTTAAATGTAAACTTTCAAGAGGAAGAGCGAATGATCACTTAAAGCTCTTACTTCTTATGTGATTCTAGATCAAAGCCTTTGGTCAATACAAAGGAGATGTGTACTTTGTTAATAACAAGCTGAAAGGCTGTTACTTTCTCATTTATTTGTGATTGTGAGTATATTTATGGGCTTCCCAGGTGGCACTAAGGGTAAAGAACCCACCTGTCAATGCAGGTTAGACATAACAGAGATGGGTTTGATCCCTGGGTTGGGGAAATCCCCTGGAGTAGGAAATGGGAACCCATTTCAGTCTTCTTTCCTGGGAATCCCACGGACAAAGGAGCCTGGCAGGCTGCAGTCCATGGGGTTACACAGAGGAGAACATGACTGAGGAACGTAGTATATTCCCTTTTTCTTCACACTGAGCTCTAAATTATGTGGAGAATAAAGACATATTCGTAATGCTAGTTTCTTTTCAAATTTTAATTCAACAAGGAATTGATTATATGGTTTTTGTTTGAGAAATAGTTTATATTTAAAAAAAAGATAAAACAAAGCCAAAAATCATTGATATCACTTGTCATCTTTCCACACAGATATACCACTGTTAATATTTATATTTGTTTAGATACTTTTCCCCAAATATATATCTGTGTTTCTAAAATGGAATCACATTTTACATATTGTTTTGCAGTATTCTTCATAAAATAATAATAATACAGTAATAATAGTATGTTGAGAACATCTGTTAATATTTTTACAATGTTATTTGATTGCTCTATCAGTTCAGTTCAGTCACTCAGTCGTGTCTGACTTTTTGAGACCACATGGACTGCAGCACACCAGGCTGCCCTGTCCATCACCAACTCCTGGAGTTTACCCAAACTCATGTCCATTGAGTCAGTGATGCCATCCAACCATCTCATCCTCTGTCATCCCCTTCTCCTCCCACCTTCAATCTTTCCCAGCATCAGGGTCTTTTCCAATGATCAGTTCTTCGAGTCAGGTGGCCAAAGTATTGGAGTTTCAGCTTCAGCATCAGTCCTTCTAATGAATATTCAGGACTGATTTCCTTTAGGATGGACTGGTTGGCTCCCCTTGCAGTCCAAAGAACTCTCAAGAGTCTTCTCCAACACTACAGTTCAAAAGCATCAATTCTTCGGCACTCAGCCTTCTTTATAGTCCAGCTCTCACATACATACATTACTACTGGAAAAACCATAGCTTTGACTAGACAGACCTTTGTTGGCAATGTCTCTGCTTTTTAATATGCTGTCTAGGTTTGTCATAACTTTTCTTTCAAGGAGCAGGTGCCTTTTAATTCATGGCTGCAATCACCATCTGCATGATTTTGAGCCCCCCAAAATAGTCTGTCACTGTTTCCATTGTTTTACCATCTATTTACTGTGAAGTGATGGGGCTGGATGCTATAATCTTAGTTTTGTCAATGTTGAGTTTTAAGCAAGCTTTTCCACTCTCCTCTTTCACTTTTATCAGGAGGCTCTTTAGTTTCTCTTGCTTTCTGCCATAAGGGTGGTGTCATTTGCTTATCTGAGATTACTGATATTAATTCCAATCTTAATTCCAGTTTATGCTTTGTCCAGCCTGGCATTTCATATGATATACTCTGCATAAAAGTTAAATAAGCAGGGTGACAGTATACAACCTTGATGTACTCCTTTCCCTATTTGCAACCAGTCTGTTGCTCCATGTCCAGTTGTAACTGTTGCTTCCTAACCTGCATACAGATTTCTTAAGAGACAGGTAAGGTGGTCTGGTACTCCCCATCTCTTTGAGAATTTTCCACAGTTTGTTGTGATCCATACAGTCAAAGGTTTCGGCATAGTCAATAAAGCAGAAAGAGATGTTTTTCTGGAACTCTCTTGTTTTTTTGATGATCCAGCGAATGTTGGCAATTTGATCTCTGGTTCCTCTGCCTTTTCTAAATCCAGCTTGAACATCTGGAAGTTCACAGTTCACATACTGTTGAAACCTGTCTTGGAGAATTTTGAGCATTACTTTGCTAGCCTGTGAGATGAGTGCAATTGTGCAGTAGTTTGAACATTCTTTGGCATTGCCTTTCTTTGTGATTGGAATGAAAATCGACCTTTCCAGTCCTGTGGCCACTGCTGAGTTTTCCAAATTTGCTGACATACTGAGTGCAGCACTTTCACAGCATCATCTTTTAGGATTTGAAATAAGTCAACTGGAATTCCATCACTTCCACCAGCTTTGTTCGTATTGTTTTTCTGGAACTCTCTTGTTTTTTTGATGATCCAGCGAATGTTGGCAATTTGATCTCTGGTTCCTCTGCCTTTTCTAAATCCAGCTTGAACATCTGGAAGTTCACAGTTCACATACTGTTGAAACCTGTCTTGGAGAATTTTGAGCATTACTTTGCTAGCCTGTGAGATGAGTGCAATTGTGCAGTAGTTTGAACATTCTTTGGCATTGCCTTTCTTTGTGATTGGAATGAAAATCGACCTTTCCAGTCCTGTGGCCACTGCTGAGTTTTCCAAATTTGCTGACATACTGAGTGCAGCACTTTCACAGCATCATCTTTTAGGATTTGAAATAAGTCAACTGGAATTCCATCACTTCCACCAGCTTTGTTCGTAGTGATGCTTCCTAAGATCCACTTGACTTCACATTCCAGGATGTCTGGCTCCAGGCGAGTGATCATACTATTGTGATTATCTGGGTTGTGAAGATCTTTTTTTGTATAGTTCTTTTGTGTATTCTTGCCACCTCTTCATAATTAATATCTCCTGCTTCTGTTGTATCCATACCACTTCTGTCCATTTCTATATGTTCCATTATATATTGATGCTTTGTTGTATTTACTCATTTTCATACTGATGAACACTTAGGTCTTCTCTTTTATTGCTAATAGAGTAGTACATATTTTGGGGAGGATAAATGTACATTGTCTTTCATTTATTCTTTCACATCTTTCAATACATAGACTTTTATCGCTACTTTTCTAAACCCTCTTTTAAGCATTGAGATACAGTTATAAACAAATTTAGGAATGTTTTATATTTTCATGGAATTTACCTTCTAGTTGAGAGAAATGAACAATTAAAAAGTAACCAATAAATGATTGAAAAGTGAAAGTGAAGTAGCTTAGTCATGTCCGATTCTTTGTGACCCCATGAACTGTAGCCTACCACGCTCCTCCATCCATGGGATTTTCCAGGCAAGAATACTGGAGTGGGTGGCCATTGCCTTCTCAAGAGGATCTTCCTGACCCAGGGGTTGAACCCAGGTCTCCCGAATTGTAAGCAGACACTTACCGTCTGAGCCACATCGAAAAAAGTGATCAGTGCTATAAACATAAAAAAAAAAAACAAAAAAAAGGAATGTGTTGATGTTTGAAGGGGTTGGGAGTTAGTCTCACTCAAAGAAAGTCTCAATGAATAGATTTTATCTTTTAGTTGAGCTCTGAGTCCCAAGATGGGGAGAACCAGTCGTACTTGGGGACGTAATTTTTCCAATTAGTCAAGGTTTCTAAGGCTGAAAGAGCTTGTAATATTTGTAAAAGAGAAGAAAAGCTAGCATAGATGGTCTTAGTGAGTTGAGGTGAGGAACTAGCAGAGTAATAGGATGTGAGATCAAAGAAGTGTGCAGAGTCCAAGTCATATAGGACCTTTAAGGCCAAAATCGTAAGTTTGTGTTTTACTCTGAAGGCATTGAAAAGCCTTTGATAGTTAACGAGGGTGGAAATGTGATCTGCTTTTTGTTTCCATTGCTCTGCGAGGGAAAGAGTCAGAAGCAAGGAAGCAATACCAGTGGCGGCATAATCAGACACAGTGCTGTCTGAGGCTAGGTTATTAGCGCTGGAAACAGAACAGTAAGAGAGTTGTGGTAATATTTGGAGATAAACTGTCAATATGTACTGCATAATTATTTTCTACAAATATCCTTGGGATGCAAATATCAGGACAAAAGGTATGCACAGAGAGAGACTTCTGCACAAGTTTCCAAGTGTTCTCAAGGAAATGTGTACCATTTAATAGGTAGTGGTAGTTTCTCCCATATATTTACTGTGCACAGTACTATATACACAGGCATAAGGAATGATCTTTCCTCCCAAGAGGATAACAGCTTATGATGCTGAGAATGTACTTACCATGTAATTACTATGAATGTGCTCACTCTGCTTACTATGGTGTTTTTTAGGTGATAATTTCTACATCAGAAGTAATGTTTACTCCCACAAGGGAGTAAAAACAGAAGTTTTTAATAAAGGAAATAATCTTCCATCCTAATCTTTGGAATTCAGTCCTCTTGTGTTGCCTTTTTGCAGAGTGGAAAAGCCAAACAAAAACAAAGACTTTTCTAAACATTCTCCAATTTAAAAGACTATGCAGAACATGATAGTGAAAGTTATAAATGTGCTGTTTAAACAAACTATCATGGAATTTTATTCACAGGAAACTTGCATTATGTTTAAATTAAATTAAATTTGCATTCAGAGTTTCTGTATCACAGCTTTTGTTTCCTTAGCCCTATCTTACAAAAGTCAGAAGCTCATATTCTTAGCTCAAAATCTCAATTTTTATCTAGTTCAATTGTTCTTGTTGTGGTTCAGTTGCTCAGTCATGTCCAACTCTTTGTGCCCCATGGACTGCAGCACACCAAGCTCTCCTGTCCTTCACCATCTCCTGGAGTTTGCTCAAATTCATGTACATTGATTCGGTGATGTTATCTAACCATCTCATCCTCTGTTACCCCCTTCTCCTCATGCCCTCAATTTTTCCCAGCATCAGGGTCTTTTACAATGAGTAGGCTCTTCACATCAGGTAGCCAAAGTATTGGAGCTTCAGCTTCTGTATCAGTCCTCCCAGTGAAGATTCAAAGTTGAGTTCCTTTAGGATTGACTAGCTAAGTTAGAGGAAAATAACACATGATAGTATATTAGACTCAGTTATTATTTCAGCAATGGGTAATTAAGATGAAGCTAAAAAATACTATCTTTGAAAATTATAAATGCTGAGCAGGTAGAGATTTCTCTGAAGTTATCTAATTTTGAAGACAACATTGTTACATATAAGACCAAGAAGCAAGATTAATCACCAAAGCTCAAGATTCTATCTAGCACAACAGCAGCAATTTTCAAATCTTAGACGATGTAGTTGCAATAGGTAAAGTAAATTAAACAAACCACAAATTATCAGTGGTGAAAATAAGCCTTAAACCCTGATCATTACAAAAGTAATTGTTGGGTGTCCTTGTCTACTCAGATGGCAGAACAAACATGTGTGAACCCAGTTCACTCCAACACCGTCTTCTCCCCAAATACAGAAATAGGAAAAATCCCCCACAAAGATGGGGAAAATGCCATATTTACATTTACAGTTGTTTCCATATATATAAACATACATTGCAGAAAAAGAGGAAAGCTACATAGATTGGGAATGGTGAGAGCTCCAGAGAAGAAAATGCATGTTAAGAACCATAGACATTAATGAAGGTAGAGAGAATGCTGAAGCAAGCCCAGGTGGGATTACATGCCACCCAAGTGCAACTTGTAGGCTTGAGACCAGGATAAGATGCTGCTATCCAGAGGGGAAATCTGTACTGAAAATAGGAACCCTCTGTGGCCAGAATGATGCCACTAGTCTATGAAAGGAATAGCCAAAAGAATGAGCCTCAAGAAGATATTTCTCATTATTTAATGATAAAACATCTTAAATGGCTTATATCAGTATTTACCACTTTTGGTTTGTCTTATTAGTTAAGCATAGTCAGCTGACTGAATATGTTGATTCAGGTTTAGGTTAAAGAAGAGAAATAGAAATTTGGAAAATATACAAAACCCCAAAACACGGTGATTATAGATGTCAGCCTAATAACCTTATTGTTTTCATAGTTCTCAAGTACCTACCCCAAGATATCTATCTATTAGTTTTAAAGGAATAGTAATGTCCCAGTGGAAAAACCTGGCAGATCCACAGTTAACCAACCATTTCAGGTTAATATCCTCATCAGTAATAAGGCATATCGACATCAGTTCTGTTCAGTTTCTCAGTCGTGTCCGACTCTTTGCGACCCCATGGACTGCAGCACACCAGGCTTCCCTATCCATCACCAAGTCCTGGAATTTGCTCAAATTCATGTCTATCAAGTTGGTGATGTCATCCAACCATCTCATCCTCTGTCATCCCCTTCTCCTTTTGCCTTCAATTTTTCCCAGCATCAAGGTCTTTTCCAATGAGTGAGTACTGTGCATCAGATGGCCAACATGTTGGAGTTTCAGCTTCAGCCTCAGTCCTTTCAATGAATATTCAGGACTGATTTCCTTTAGGATGGACTGGTGGGATCTCCTTGCAGTTGATACTCCATGCAGTTCATATTGTCATCATGTACTCCTTATATGATGGATACAGTGTTCTTTGGTCATATTCTGGCCAAAACTATGTAAGCTAAATCTAATCATGAGCACACTCAAACTGACAGACTTACTACAAGATCTACTGACCAATATTCTGAAAGCATTGTCATCAACAAAGACAAGGAAAGGTTGAGGAACTCACAGACTGAAGGATGCTAAGGAACAGAACAACTAAATTCATCGTGGGATCTTGGATTGGACCCTGGAACAGAGAAGAACATTAGTGAATAAATGGGTGATATTCTAATAAGGTCTGTTGTCTAGTAAGTCAGTTCAGTTCAGTCGCTCATTCATGTCCGACTCTTTGCGACCCCGTGAACCGCAGCACGCCAGGCCTCCCTGTCCATCACCAACTCCTGGAGTTGACTCAGACTCACGTCCGTCGAGTCCATGATGCCATCCAGCCATCTCATTCTCTGTCGTCCCCTTCTTCTCCTGCCCCCAATCCCTCCCAGCATCAGAGTCTTTTCCAATGAGTCAACTCTTCTAATGAGGTGGCCAAAGTACTGGAGTTTCAGCTTTAGCATCATTCCTTCCAAAGAAATCCCAGGGTTGATCTCCTTCAGAATGGACGGTTGGATCTCCTTGCAGTCCAAGGGACTCTCAAGAG